>QAXK01000186.1:0-21001 GCA_004335735.1 Chlorella sp. KRBP
TGTGGTCGGTGGTCACCGAGTCACCCAGCTTGGCCAGCACCCGCGCGCCGCTGATGTCCGAGACCGGCGTGGTGTCCATCGACATGCCGTCGAAGTACGGGGGCTTGCGCACGTACGTGGAGTCGGCGTCCCAGTCGAAGGTGTTGCCCTCCGGCGTGGGCAGCGACTGCCAGCGCTCGTCACCGGCGAAGACGTCGGCGTAGTCCTCGGTGAACATCGCCTTGCTGATGCTGCTCGCGATGGTCCGCTCGACGTCGGCCGGCGAGGGCCAGATGTCCCTGAGGAAGACGTCGGCGCCGGACTCGTCCTGCCCGAGGGGCTGGGTCTCGAAGTCGAAGTCCATCGTCCCGGCGAGCGCGTACGCGATGACGAGCGGCGGCGAGGCGAGGTAGTTCATCTTGACGTCGGGGTTGATCCGGCCCTCGAAGTTGCGGTTGCCCGAGAGCACCGAGACGACGGCGAGGTCGTTGTCGTTGATGGCCTTGCTGATCTCGTCGTTCAGCGGGCCCGAGTTGCCGATGCACGTCGTGCAGCCGTAGCCGACGAGGTGGAAGCCGAGCTTCTCGAGGTAGGGCCACATGCCGGCCTTCTCGTAGTAGCCGGTGACGACCTTGGAGCCCGGCGCCATCGAGGTCTTGACCCACGGGGCGACCGTGAGGCCCTTCTCGACGGCGTTCTTGGCGAGCATCGCGGCGGCCATCATCACCGACGGGTTCGAGGTGTTGGTGCACGACGTGATCGAGGCGATCGAGACGATGCCGTGGTCGATCTCGAAGGACGCGCCCTCGGGGGTGGTGACGGTGACCTTGCGCGAGGGGCGGCCGCTGCCGTCACCCTCGTCGGCCGGCTTCGAGCCGCCGTTGGTGCCGTCGGTGGCGCCCTGCGGCGAGGGGTCGCTGGCCGGGAAGCTGGAGGCCACCCCGGCGTCGCCCTCCTCGTGCTTGACGTAGGTCGGGAGGACCTTGCGGAAGGCCTCCTTGGCGTCGGCGAGGACGATGCGGTCCTGCGGGCGCTTCGGGCCGGCGATGGACGGCACGACGGTCGACAGGTCGAGCTCGAGGTACTCGCTGTAGCGGGCCTCGGGCTGGTCCGGGCCGGCCTGGAGCCACATGCCCTGCTCCTTGGCGTACGCCTCCACGAGCGCCACGGACTCGTCGGAGCGGCCGGTGAGGCGCAGGTACTCGAGCGTCACGTCGTCGATCGGGAAGATCGCGCAGGTGGAGCCGAACTCGGGGCTCATGTTGCCGATCGTGGCGCGGTTGGCCAGCGGCACCGCGGAGACGCCCTCGCCGTAGAACTCGACGAACTTGCCGACCACACCGTGCTCGCGCAGCTTCTCGGTGATGGTGAGGACGACGTCGGTGGCGGTGGCGCCGTCCGGGATGGACCCGGAGAGCTTGAAGCCGACGACGCGCGGGATGAGCATCGAGACGGGCTGGCCGAGCATGGCCGCCTCGGCCTCGATGCCGCCGACGCCCCAGCCGAGGACGCCGAGGCCGTTGACCATCGTCGTGTGGCTGTCGGTGCCGACGCAGGTGTCGGGGTAGGCGACGCCGTCGCGGACCATGACGGTGCGTGCGAGGTGCTCGATGTTGACCTGGTGGACGATGCCGGTGCCCGGCGGGACGACCTTGAAGTCGTCGAAGGCGGTCTGGCCCCAGCGGAGGAACTTGTAGCGCTCCTCGTTGCGCTGGTACTCGATCTCGACGTTGCGCTCGAAGGCGTCGGCGCGGCCGAAGACGTCGATGATCACGGAGTGGTCGATGACCAGCTCGGCGGGGGCGAGCGGGTTGATCTTCGTGGCGTCGCCGCCGAGGTCGGCGACCGCCTCGCGCATCGTCGCGAGGTCGACGACGCAGGGGACACCGGTGAAGTCCTGCATGATGACGCGCGCCGGCGTGAACTGGATCTCGGTGTCGGGCTGGGCGTTCTCGTCCCAGCCGCCGAGGGCCCGGATGTGGTCGGCGGTGATGTTCGCGCCGTCCTCGGTGCGGAGCAGGTTCTCGAGGAGCACCTTGAGGCTGTACGGGAGGGTCTCACTGCCCTCGACCGCCGACAGCCGGTAGATCTCGTAGGACTGCTCACCCACCTCGAGGCTTCCGTGGGCGTCGAAGCTGTTCGTGCTGGCCACCGGGGCTCCCTTCTGCGTCGTCGCGCGACTCATCCCGTGATTTATCTTGATGTCAAGATATCTAACCACACCGGTCGCTCTCCGTCGAGCCTATGCCCGCACCCGGGGTGTCGCGAGGGGCCGGTCGCGCCGGTCGCCGCCGCGGGTCAGCCGGCGCGGGGCGCGATCCCCTCGAGGACCTCGACCGTGCGGGCCCAGGCGGGTGACCCGGTGTCGATCTGGTCGAGGTGCTCGCCGGGGACCTCGACGAGGGTGGCCTCTGCCCCGGCCGCGCGGGCCGCGTCGACGTAGGTGCTCGACTGCGTCGGTGGGACCGTGGTGTCGCCCGTGCCGTGGACGCACCAGACGGGCACGTCGACGGGCACCTGGGCCAGCGGGTCGGCGGCCGCGTACGCGTCCGGCCGCTCCTGCGGGGTGCCGCCGAGGAAGTCGCGCACGGCGCCGAGCCCGAGGTCCTGGCGCTCGGCGGCCCGCAGGTCGAGGACACCGGCCTGGCTGACGACGTGCGTCGGGAGGACCGCCGCCGCGCGCCAGCGCTCGAGGCGGCGACGGCCGGCCGCCCAGACCGCGAGCTGCCCGCCGGCCGAGTGGCCGAGCGCGACGACCGGTCCCTCCCCGGCACGCTCGCCCGTCAGCAGGTCGAAGGCCGCCGACACGTCGTCGAGGGTCGCCGGGACGCCCCCGCCTCCCCCGACCCGCCGGTACTCGACCGTGAGCGCCGTCCACCCCCGCGCGACGAGGTCGGTGGCGAGCGGCCGGCCGAGGGAGAGGTCGTACTGCTCCAGCCAGAACCCGCCGTGCAGCACGACGACGGTGCCGCGGGAGGCGCCGGCCGGGCGCAGGAGCTCGGCGAACTGGGAGTCCTCCGGGCCGTACCCGAGCCGCTCGGTGCCGGACGGCCTCGTGGCCGAGGGCATCGGTGGCCCGCCGCACCCCGCCAGTGCCAGTGCGGGGACCGCCGCCAGGCCGAGGACCGCCCGCCGCGTCGGGCGCGGCCCCCCGACCCCACCCATCAGGTGCTCGGCACGAAGTGCGCCACGCACTCGACGTGGTGGGTCATCGGGAAGGCGTCGAAGGCGCGGAGCCGGTCCAGCCGGTAGCCCTGCGCCAGGAGCGTCGCGGTGTCCCGGGCCAGGGCCGCGGGGTCGCAGGCGACGTAGGCCACCGCGCGAGGGCGCATCGCCGCCACCGCCCGCACGACGGCCGCCCCCGCACCCGTGCGGGGCGGGTCGAGGACGACGACGTCGGCACGCGGTGGGAGCAGCGGGGAGCGGGCCGGGCGACGGGAGCGGGTCCGGCCCCGGTGCCGGTCCGTGCGAGGCAGCCCGAGCACGTCGTCGACGCGACCGGCGACGACGGCGACGTTCCCGGCCGCCGAGAGGTCACGCGTCGCGCGCTCGACGGCGTCGCGGTCGGCCTCGACGGCCACGACCTGGCCGCTCGGGCCCACGGCGTCCGACAGGGCCGCCGCGAACAGCCCGACGCCGCAGTACAGGTCGAGGGCGCGCTCGCCCGGGCGCACGTCGAGAGGCTCGAGGGCGGCGGCGAGGAAGGTGGCGGCGGCGCCGGGGTGCACCTGCCAGAACCCTCGGGCCGAGACCCGGAAGTCGCGCGCGAACGAGACCGGGCCGTCGGCGGAGGACCACGACGCCGAGACGTGCTCGACGACCTCCGGCACGTCGCCCCCGGGCACCTCCACGGCCACCGGCTCCCCGACCGACGGCGCCACGGCGTCGACGGCGTCCGTCGCCGGCCAGCTCCGCTCCGTGACGCGCAGGCGGTCGACCCCCGGGGCCGCGATGCGGCAGTGGTCGACGGGCACGACCTCGTGGGAGCGGAAGCGCCGCAACCCGGCCCGCCCGTCGGCGTCGACGGCGAACTCGACCCGCGTGCGCCAGTCGAGGCCGTCGACGTCCCCCGGGACCGGCTCGACCTCGACGTCCACGTCGAGCCCGGCGAGCCGGGACATCTGCTCCCGGACCACTCCGGCCTTGAGCCGGCGCTGGCCGTCGAGGGAGACGTGCTGGAGGTCGCAGCCGCCGCACGCCCCGGGACCGGCCCACGGGCAGGGCGGTGGCACCCGGTCCGGCGAGGGCAGGAGCACCTCGACGGCGTCGGCCCGGACGAACCGGGCCCCCGACCCGATCTCGGTGACCCGTGCACGCACCCGCTCCCCCGGCACCGTGTGCCGGACGAAGAGGACCTGCCCCTCGTACCGGGCCACGCAGTGGCCGCCGTGGGCGAAGGCCGTGGTCTCGACCTCGACCTCGTCGCCGACCGCCAGCCCGGGCCCGCCGGGCGCCATCACTCGCCGCGCCGGACGTCGCCGACGACCGGGCCGTCCATCCGCTCCTCGACGCCCTCGGAGGACGCGAGCTGCCAGGGGACGGAGGACACCATGACCCCCGGGGTGAACAGCAGCCGGGTGCGCAGGCGCAGCGCACTCTGGTTGTGCAGCAGCTGTTCCCACCAGTGGCCGACGACGTACTGCGGGATGTAGACGACGACGAGGTCGCGCGGGTTGTCGGTGCGGATCGACTTGACGTACTCGACGACCGGCCGGGTGATCTCGCGGTAGGGGCTGTCGAGGGCCTTGAGCGGCACCGGGATGTCGCGGCGGTCCCAGTCGGCCTGCAGCGTCGCCGTCTCGTCGGGGTCGACGTTGACGGTCAGGGCCTCGAGGATCGAGGGCCGGGTCGCCCGCGCGTAGGCCAGGGCGCGCAGCGTCGGCTTGTGGATCTTCGCGACGAGGACGATGGCGTGCACGCGCGACGGGAGCAGCTGGTGCTTGGTGTCGCCCTCCTGCACGGTCAGCTCGTCGCGCACCCGGTCGTAGTGGCGGCGGATGGCGAGCATCAGGAAGAAGAGGACGGCCATCGCCGCGATCGCGTAGCCGGCGCCGTGGGTGAACTTCGTCGCGAGGACGACGAGGAGCACCGTGCCCGACATCGTCGCGCCGACGGCGTTGATCGCGCGGCTGCGCATCATCCGGGCCCGGCCGGCGGGGTCCTTCTCGACCCGCAGGTGACGGTTCCAGTGCCGCACCATGCCGATCTGGGAGACGGTGAAGGAGACGAAGACGCCCACGATGTACAGCTGGATGAGGCGCGTGACGTCGGCATCGAAGATGACGACCAGCGCGGCCGCCGCCCCGGCGAGGATGAGGATGCCGTTCGAGAACGCGAGCCGGTCGCCGCGGGTGTGCAGCTGGCGCGGGAGGAAGCCGTCGCGGGCGAGGATCGAGCCGAGCACCGGGAAGCCGTTGAAGGCCGTGTTCGCGGCGAGCACGAGGATCAGGCCGGTGACGATCGAGACGAGCACGACCCCGGCGTGGAAGTCGGAGAAGACCGCCTTGGACACCTGGCCCATGACGGTGTCCTGGACGTAGGAGCTTCCGACCGGGACGCCGTCGCGCAGCAGCTGGTTCGCCTCGTCGTCGGCGAAGTGCACCTCGGTCCAGCGGGCCAGGACGACCATCGACATGAGCATCGTCACGGAGATGGTGCCCATGAGCAGCAGGGTCGTCGCGGCGTTCTTGCTCTTGGGCTTCTGGAAGGCGGGCACGCCGTTGGAGATCGCCTCGACGCCGGTGAGGGCGGCACAGCCGGAGGAGAAGGCGCGCAGCAGCAGGAAGGCCATCGCGAGCGACCCCAGCTGCTCGTAGCCGTCCTCCGGGGCCAGCGTCAGCGACGCGCTCTCGGCGAGCGGCAGGTCACCGGACAGCTTGCGGTAGAACCCGAACAGGGCCATCCCGATGACCGCGACCATGAAGAGGTAGGTGGGGACCGCGAACGCGCCCCCGGACTCGCGGACGCCGCGCAGGTTCATCGCCGTGAGCAGGACGATGATGACGACACCGACCACCGCCTCGTGTCCGCGCACGAAGCCGAAGGCCGCCGCGGCGTTCTGCACCCCGGAGGAGATCGAGACGGCGACCGTGAGGACGTAGTCGACGAGCAGCGCGCTGGCCACGGTGAGGCCGGCGCGCGGGCCGAGGTTGACGCTGGCCACCTCGTAGTCGCCACCGCCGGAGGGGTAGGCGTGCACGTTCTGCCGGTAGCTCATGATGACGACGGCCATGACGACCACGACGACGAGCGCGATCTTCCACGACTGCGTCAGCGCGAGCGCACCGCCGGCCAGGCCGAGGGTCAGCAGGATCTCGTCGGGCGCGTAGGCGACCGACGAGAGCGCGTCGCTCGCGAAGACGGGCAGCGCCAGCTTCTTCGGCAGGAGGGTCTCGCCGAGGCGGTCGCTGCGCATCGCACGACCGAGCAGGACACGCTTGACGAGGCGACCGGGTGTGGACACGAGGACAACTGTAGGCATGCGGGGCCCTTCCGGTGCACACGTCCCGGACCGCGGCTCCGGGCGGTGCGGGCCGTAGTAGCGTCGGCACCGTGCACTTCGTCATCATGGGCTGCGGCCGGGTCGGCGCCTCGCTCGCCCGCGCCATCGAGCGCGCCGGCCACGAGGTCGCCGTCGTCGACCAGGACGAGTCGGCGTTCCGGCGGCTCGGCACCTCCTTCGAGGGGCGCACCATCACCGGCGTCGGCTTCGACCGGGACTGCCTGCGCGCGGCCGGCATCGAGAACGCCTACGCGTTCGCGGCCGTCTCCAGCGGCGACAACTCCAACATCCTCGCCGCGCGCGTGGCCCGCGAGAAGTTCGGCGTCGAGAACGTCGTCGCGCGCATCTACGACCCCGGACGCGCGGAGATCTACCAGCGCCTCGGCATCCCCACCGTCGCCACCGTGAAGTGGACGAGCGACCAGATGCTGCGCCGGCTCCTCCCCCAGGGCCACGTCCCCGAGTTCACCGACCCCTCCGGGCGCGTCGTCATCGCCGAGATGCCGGTCTCCGCGCAGTGGATCGGGCGTCGGGTCACCGAGATCGAGCAGGCCACCGGCGGGCGCCTCGCCTACCTGACGCGCCTCGGCGACGGCCTGCTCCCCGGGGCGGACACGGTGTACCAGGAGGGCGACCTCATCCACCTCGCCCTGCGCCGTGACGACCTCGCCACCGCCGAGCGCGCGCTCGACGCCCCGCCCCCCGCCCACTGACCCCAGAGAGGCCACCCTCCATGCGCGTCGTCATCGCCGGAGCCGGCTCGGTCGGGCGTTCCATCGCCCGCGAGCTGATCCGCAACGGCCACCACGTGCTCCTCGTCGACCGTGAGGCCGACGGCGAGCGCGTCTCGAAGGTCCCCGACGCCAGCTGGCTGCAGGCCGACGCCTGCGAGATCGAGGCCCTGTCCGAGGCCGGGCTCGCCGACTGCGACGTCGTCGTCGCCGCCACCGGCGACGACAAGGTCAACCTCGTCCTGTCGCTGCTCGCCAAGACCGAGTTCGGCGTGCCGCGCACCGTGGCCCGCGTCAACAACCCCAAGAACGAGTGGATGTTCGACGAGGCGTGGGGCGTCGACGTCGCCGTCTCGACCCCGCGCCTGATGACCGCGCTCGTCGAGGAGGCCGTCAGCGTCGGCGACCTCGTCCGCATCTTCGAGTTCCAGCAGGGTCGGGCGATGATGGTCGAGATGACCCTGCCGGTCGGCAGCCCCTACGCCGGCTCGCGCGTCGGCGACGTGCCGTTCCCCGGCGACACCGTGCTCACCGGCATCATCCGCGACGGGCACCCCATCGCGCCGAGCCGCGACGACGCCCTCGAGCCCCTCGACGAGCTCCTCTTCGTCACCACGCCCGAGGCCGAGCCCGAGCTCGAGTCGCTCCTCTCCCCCGGTCAGCGCCACAAGCGCCTGGAGGACCCGGAGGGCTGACCCTCCGGCATGCCGGGGCTCCGCTGCCCCGCCGGGGTTCCACTGCGCTGCAGGGGTGTCACCGCACGCCGGCACGGCAGGAGCAGACCGGCGAGGCACTGCGACCCCGGCGAGCGGGTCGGAGAGGGCCCTGCCGCTCGACCCTCAGCCCTCGCGGTCGGTGACCCTCGCGGCGTCGTCGTCGGTGTCGTCCTCGGCGCCCGGGCCCTCGCCCGGCTCCAGCGGGGTGTGCCCCGAGACGAGCATCCAGCCCATGACCGCGAGCCCGCCCACCCACAGCGGCCACCCGAGCGCGATCTTCGCCGCCCCGAGCAGCGCGACGTGCGAGCCGAGGTAGAGCGGCACCATGATCGCCAGCCGGATGACGTAGAGCGCGACGAGGACCCACGTCAGCCGCGTGCAGACGCGCACCAGCCCGCGGTCGCGGCGCCAGCCGAACGGGTCCTCCTGGGCGCGCGGGTCGCCGGCCCCGACGATGAAGCCGACCGCCGGCCAGCGCGTGGCGATGGACACGAGCGTCGCGACGAGGAAGCCGGCGCTCGAGAGGATGCCGGGGAGGAAGGCGTCCTCGGCCTGGCCCGAGCGCAGCGCGAAGAAGGCCGCGATCGCGGTGGCGAAGACGGCGCCGAGCACGTGCTGCAGCGACGAGCGCTGCACGACCCGGACGGCCGCGAGCACGAGGGCCACCCCGATGGCCGCGATCGCCGCGGTGCGCACGTCGTGGTCGGTGACGGTCCAGACGACGACGAAGACAACGGTGGGCAGCGCGGTCTCGACCGAGCCGCGCCAGCCGCCGAGGGCGACCGAGAGCCGGTGCCGGATCAGCGCCTCGACGGTCTCCGGGCGCGGGGCCCCGGTGTCGCGAACGGGTGCCGTCACTGCTTCGGGATGATCTCGTAGGCCGGGTTGAAGATCGTCGGGGAGCCCTTGACGGTCGCGACCCGGCCCCGCGCGCGCAGGAAGGCACCGGGCTCGATGCCGCCGATCGCGCGCCGCCCCACCCACACGAGGTTGACCGAGCCCTTGCCGTCCCAGATCTCCGCGACGAGCGCGGGCACGCTGTGCCGTGGGGGCAGGGTGACGGTACGCACCGTGCCGCAGACGCACGCGGCGTGCCGCGGGGCGAGGGCGGTGAGGTCGTCGCCGCCCTCGCTGACGGTCTGCTCGCGCAGCTCGTCGGCGTGCTGCTCGCTCGAGGTGCGGGCCAGCTCGCGGATCCGCTCGCGCACGCCCATCAGCGCACCTCGGTGATCTCGGGGCCGCGCTCGAACGGGTCGAGGGTGTTCCTCGAGTCGTCCTCGTCCTCGTCCTCCGCGGGCGCCTCCGCCGCGTGGGCCTCCTGCGGCAGGGTCAGCGGCAGCAGCTCGCGGGGGGCCATCGGGTCGACGCCGCGGACGACGACGACGCCGCGCAGCACCTCGAGGAGCGGGGCGGCGGCGTCCTCGTCGATGGCGGCGCGCCCGGAGAGCACGCCGCGCAGGAACCAGCGCGGGCCGTCGACGCCGACGAACGTCGCCGGCGCGAAGACGGTGCGGCCGTCGGGGCCGGCGGAGGGCATCCGCGTGCGCAGCTCGGTGCCGAGGTCGGTGTCGTGCTCCTCGACGGTGCCGCCCTGCTGCTCGACGGCCATCGCGATCTCGCGACGGATCTCGCGCCACAGGCCGCTGGAGCGCGGCGCCGCGAAGGCCTGCAGCTGCAGCGCGGACTCGCCGAGCACCGCGGTGGCCGCGTTGACCTGCTGGCTCTCCTGCTCGACCTCCAGGCGCAGCTCCATGCCGGGGACGCCGCGCACCCAGAGGGCGCCGAGGTCGACCCGGCCGTCGCGGCCCTCGACCTCGGTGACGTCGAACGGGCCGCCGTCCCGGGAGGGCGCGTCCTCGGGGGCCTCGCCGACGGCGTCCTCGTCGGTCTCGACGACGACCTCGTCGACCTCGTCGGGCTCGGTGGCCTCGGCGGCGGTGTTCTTGCTCCTGCGGAAGATGCTCACGGTGGTGGGGTCCTCGGGTGTCAGGTGGTCGGCGGGTTCACCGGCGACCGGTGGAGCCGAAGCCCCCGGTGGACCCGTGTCCAGTCTCCCCCCGCGCGCTCTCCGGAAGCGAATCGGCCTCCGAGAAGTCGCCGTGGAGGTACTCCTGGACGACGAGCTGGGCGATCCGGTCGCCGACGTGGACGGTGAACGGCTCGGTGGCGTCGAGGTTGACGAGGTTGACGAGCACCTCGCCGCGGTAGCCGGAGTCGACGGTGCCCGGGGCGTTGACGATGCTCACGCCGTGGCGGGCGGCCAGTCCCGAGCGGGGGTGGACGAGACCGACGGTCCCCGGCGGCAGGGCGAGCGCGATGCCCGTGGGCACGAGGGCGCGCTGCCCGGGGGCGAGGGTCACCTCGGCGACGCTCGTGAGGTCGGCACCGGCGTCACCGTCGGTGCTGTACCGCGGCAGCACCGCGTCGGCGTGGAGACGCCGGACGGTGACGGGGACGCGGGTCGGTGCGGTCACGGGGTCGGGGCCGCTCAGGCCGCGCACTCCCGGCACACGAGGACGCCCGAGCGCTCGCTGGCGAGCTGGCTGCGGTGGTGCACGAGGAAGCAGCGCGAGCAGGTGAACTCGTCGGCCTGGCGCGGGAGGACCCGCACCGACAGCTCCTCGCCGGAGAGGTCCGCGCCGGGCAGCTCGAAGCCCTCGGCCTGCTCGGTCTCGTCGACGTCGACACTCGAGGCGCGCGTGTCGACCCGACGGTTCTTCAGCTCCTCGATGGAGTCCTCGGAGAGCTCGTCGTCGGTCTTGCGCGGTGCGTCGTAGTCGGTTGCCATCGTGGAGATCCACCCTTCGTCGTGCCGATCGGCCCTGACAACGCACGGGGTGCCGAGTTTGTGCCCGCTCCGCCGCCGTGCGCGCCAGATTGTGCACCATCGCAGGTCAGCACCGCCACGCGGGTCCATCCCGCGACCCGCAGGGCCCTGCGCGGACGGGTCAGGCGGGGTCGCCGACCGAGCCGACGTGCCGGGCCGACAGCTCGCGGACGAGCGCCGCCAGCTCCTCGGCGATGCCCGGCGCGGCGGCCCACGTGAGGTCACGGGTGGTCACGGCGTCGACGGGTCCGCCGACGACGGCGCCGGCCTCGGTGGCCACGAGCTCGCCGCCGGCGCGGTCCCACGCGTTGAGCCCGGTCTCGTAGTAGCCGTCGAGCCGGCCGCAGGCGATGCTGCAGAGGTCGAGGGCGGCGCTGCCGTGCCGCCGGACGTCCCGGACGCGCGGCAGCAGCTCGACGAGGGCCCGGGCCTGCCGCTCGCGAAGGGCCGCGTCGTAGCCGAAGCCGGTGCCCACGAGGGAGAGCCCGAGGTCGCTCACGGGGTTGACCCGCAGCGTCCGCGACCCGGCCGGCGAGGTGAGCCGGGCTCCCCCGCCGAGGTGGGCGTGGAAGAGCTCGCCGCTCGGGGGGTTGAGGACCGCGGCGGCCACGGGGCGCCAGGCACCCGGCATCGCGGGGTCGCCGAGCACGGCCGCGACCGACACCGCGTACTCCGGCATGCCGTAGAGGTAGTTGATCGTGCCGTCGATGGGGTCGACGACCCAGGTGACCCCGCTCGTGCCGGCGCGCCCGCCCTCCTCCTCGCCGAGGACGGCGTCGTCGGGCCGCAGCCGCGCGAGCCGGTCGAGGAGGAGCTCCTGGCTGCGCTGGTCCATCTCGGTGACGACGTCGGTGCGGGTCGACTTCGAGGCCGTGCCGAGCTCGGTGGGCCGCTCCTCGACGACGAGCCGCCCCGCGTCGCGCGCGACCTCGCAGGCGACCCGTTCGAGGGCCTCGAGGTCCAGGCCCGGCGGGACCGCGGGCCGCATCAGTCGCTGCCGCAGAGGGCCGGCTTGGCGACCCGGAGGTTCGGGCAGCACCCGGGAGCACACACCGAGGGCCGGACGTCACCGGG
The DNA here is from genome assembly GCA_004335735.1 of Chlorella sp. KRBP. Taxonomy (NCBI): domain Eukaryota; kingdom Viridiplantae; phylum Chlorophyta; class Trebouxiophyceae; order Chlorellales; family Chlorellaceae; genus Chlorella; species Chlorella sp. KRBP. The sequence continues at coordinate 11,830 of QAXK01000186.1, forward strand.
CAGCCAGGACTCGGGGACGACCACCTCGCCGCGGGCCTCGGCGGCCCGCTCGAGGAGGAGGTCGACGAGCCCCTCGACGAACTCGTCGTCGGCGTGCGGCGTCGCGACCCGCACGAACGGCACGCCGACCCGCTCGGCCGTCTCGGCGGCCTCGGTGTCGAGGTCGTGGACGACCTCCATGTGGTCGGAGACGAAGCCGATGGGCACGACGACGACGGGTGCGGTGGCGTCCTCGGCGGCCAGCTCCTCGATGCGGTCGTTGACGTCGGGCTCGAGCCACGGCTGGCTCGGCGGGCCGGAGCGGGAGCAGAAGACGAGCTCTCCGCGCAGGGTGACGCCGAGCTCCTCGCCGACGGCCTCGTCGAGGCGGCGCGCGAGCCGGAGGTGCTGGTCGGTGTAGAGGTTGCCCTCGCCGTCACCGGGGCCGGAGGTGTCGTCCATCGCCAGCGGGATCGAGTGCGTCACGTAGAGCACGCGCGCGGCGGCGGGGTCGGGCAGCGTGCGGAGGGCGGCGACCATGGCGCGCGCCCAGGCGCGGCCGAGCCGCGGGTGGTGGACGTACTGGCGCACCTTGTCGACGACGAGGCCGTCGGCGGCGGGACCGACCTCCTCGAGCCCGGTGGCGAGGTCCTCGCGGTACTGGCGGCACGAGGAGTAGCACGAGTAGGCGCTCGTGAAGAGCGAGACGACCCGGGTGGCCCCGTGCTCGAGGGCCTCGTGGAGCGCGCCGGCGAAGAACGGCTCGGAGTTGCGGTTCCCCCACACCACGGGCACGTCGAGGTCGCGGCGCGCGAGCTCGGCCCGCAGCCGGGCCAGGAGGTCGCGGTTGAGGTCGTTGATCGGGCTGACGCCGCCGCGGGCGTAGTAGTGCTCGCCGACCGCCACGAGCCGCTCGTCGGGGATGTTCCGACCGGCCGTGACGCGGCGCAGGAAGGGCATCACCTCCTCCTCGCCCTCGGGTCCGCCGAAGGAGCCGAGGAGGACGACGTCGTACGGTGCGAGGTCGGGCGCGGGGTCGGGCATGGCACCACGCTATCCGGGCAATCGCGCCACGCCCGGCGTGGGCTCCACGATCCGGGCCCACGGCGGTGGCATCGTCGGGGTGACGACGAGCGACCCGGGAGACCCGACATGCAGGACCTTCGCCTCATCGGCGTCCACGAGGACGGTCAGCACCTCCTGCTCGCGGACGTCCACGGGGGCCGGTTCCGGCTGCCCCTCGACGAGCCGCTGCGGGCTGCTGCCCGTCGTGACCGGCCGCGCCTGGGCCAGCTCCAGATCGAGATGGACGGCGGGATGCGCCCGCGCGAGGTGCAGGCCCTCATCCGGCGCGGCCTGTCCGCCGAGGAGGTCGCCGACCGCTCCGGCTGGACCGTCGAGAAGGTCCGCCGCTTCGAGGGCCCGATCCTCGCCGAGCGCGAGCACGTCGCCCGCGTGGCGCGCTCCTGCGCCGTCGGCACCCGCGGGCCGGCCCCGGTCAGCCTCGCCGACCGCGTGTCGGAGCGGCTGCGCGACCGCGGCGTCGACCGCGACGACATCGAGTGGGACTCCGCCCGCGACGAGGAGGGCGTCTGGCAGCTGTCGATGACCTTCGCCGCCGGCGGCCGCCGTCGGACGGCGACCTGGCACTACGAGCCCCTCGGCGGGTCGGTGAGCCCGACGAACGACGAGGCGCGATGGATGAGCGAGGACGCCGCGTCCGGCCTCATCCCGACGCCGCACCGTGCCCCGACCCCGAGCGACCTCGACGTCTACGACGTGGACGCCGACGGCGGCATCGAGCGCAGCGCCGAGGCCGAGCGCGCGCCGCACGAGCCGATCGACCTCATGGCCGCGATGCGCGAGCACAGCGCCCGGGGCCGCCGCTCCAAGCGCCGCTCCTCCCCCACGCACACCCCGGGCGAGGACCGTCCGCGCGACGACGCCCTCCCCATCGAGGAGCTGGCCGGCGACCTGTCGCGCAGCGGCCCGCCCCCGGCCGCGCGGGCCCGCAAGCCGGTGCGCGAGCACCTCGAGGAGCCGACCCGCTCGCGGGCGATGGTCGGCGGCTGGCCCGAGGACGACGAGCCGCAGCGCCCCGAGACCGACGCCGTTCCGCGTGCGACCGGGTCGTCGGGGTCCCCCGCCGCCGCATCTCCCGCCGCAGCATCGTCCGGCTCCGGGTCGTCCGGCTCCGGCGAGGACCGCTCGGCCACCGCCTCCCGCCGCGGCCGGCGCAGCGTCCCGAGCTGGGACGACATCGTCTTCGGCACCAAGGGCTCCGGCCCGGCCTGACGCCCGCGGACGCGGTTGTCCGCTCGTGACGCGGCTGTACCCGCGTCCCCCGCGGACATCTGCGTCCTCAGTGGTCTGGGCGCCCGGCCCGACGACACGGTGATGCAGGACGCCGCGAACATCCCGCCCTCTGCATCACCGGTGGCGGCAACCACGTCCCCGGGTCAGCGCACCGCTTCGGATCATGGTCCGACCACGAGCCGGAGTGCGTCGTCGTAGCCCCCACCCACGTCGGAGCGCGTGACGTCAGCAGACATGAAGGTCCGTGGCTCACTCGTCCACTTCGCCCGGGAGCTGACCTCCCGCAGGACCAAGGACTGCTCGTCCACCCAGTCGACCGATCCGATCCAGCAGACATCCGGGCGGTCGAGCTCGTCGAACACCGTCGCCAGCGACCCGGTGTCGGACATGCTGCGCACCGCACCGACGACGTCGTCCGGGTCGATGCCGGACGTCGGCGGGACCGGCGGCCACAACCCTCGCGCGCGCAGAGCGCGGATCTCGAGGCAGTCGGTGTCAGGCGTGGTCGAGACGCTTTGGACGTCCTCCATCCGGATCCCGACCCACCCGTCGAACGTCACGTGATCCGACAGGCGTTGCAGAAGAACCCCGTTCCTGCCGATGTCGACGACAAAGCCGTCGAGCCGGTCGGCACCCGGGATTCACCGACGCACGTGGACAAAGAGATGGCCGGTCTGAGCGTGCTCGAGCCTGGTCACCACGGCGTGCTTGTCGAGGTGTGGCTTCCTGGCCTCGCGGGACATGACCTCGATGGTGCCGTACGGGCCCGGGAGCAGCATGGTTCCGAAGTGAATGCCCGCACGGACTGTTCAGAGCGGCGGCGGCACCGGGCAGGCGTCGAGGTCGAACGGCAGGGTGTCCGGGGTCGGCGACGCGGCCCGGGCGGCGTGGCTGTTCATCCGGCGCATGTGGTGGCGCCGGCACAGCACCTCGTACTCCACGAGTCCGGCCGAGGCCGCCGCGGTGTCGCCGACGACGACCTGCTCGCCCTCGACGACCATGACCCCGTCGACGATGCGGGCGTTGTGCGTGGCCCGGCGGCCGCACCAGCAGAGGGCCTCGACCTGGAGCACCTCGACCCGGTCGGCGAGCTCGATGAACCGGCGCGAGCCCGGGAACAGCTCGGTGCGGAAGTCGGCGGTGATGCCGAAGGCCGTCACCGAGATGCCGAGCTCGTCGACGAGCCGGGCGAGCTGCTCGACCTGGGTCGGGGTGTAGAACTGGGCCTCGTCGCAGATGACGTAGTCGACCCGGTCCCCGGCGGTCAGCTGGGCCACGACGACGTCCCAGAAGTCGAGGTCGTCCCCGACCTCGACGGCGGTGGTCTCGAGCCCGAGCCGCGAGGAGAGCACGGAGTCCCCGGCGCGGTCGAGCTTGGTGAAGATCAGGCCCCGGCGGTCGCGGGCGCGCTGGTTGTGGTCGATCTGCAGCGCGAGGGTCGACTTGCCGCAGTCCATCGTCCCGGAGAAGAACACCAGATCAGCCACGGGCGTCCACCCTAGGCGACCCGGGCCGGCACGTGCAGGACCGGCACGTCGAGCTCCTCGGACGTCAGCGCGCCGTGCATCCCCACGAGGGCGAGCAGCTGCGGGCGCATCCGGGAGGAGTCGACGACGGCGAGGTCGTCGGCCGAGGCGACGACGACGTCCCCGATGCGCGCGAGGTTCGCCGGGCTCACCGGGCCGAACCAGCCGGCGGCGACCGCCTCCTCGCGCGTGCGCACCCAGGCGCGCTCCCCCAGCCGGGCCGACCAGGCCGCGACGACGTCGGCCGAGGCGCCGGGGCGGCAGTAGACGTGCGTGGCGCGTGGCTCGCCGCCGAGGAGGTGCACCCCCTCGCGCAGCGCGGGCTCGTCGGCGACGTCGACCCGTGTCTCGTGCGGGCACGCGACCATCCCGTGGTCCGCGGTGACGGTCAGCGAGGCGTCGTCGGGCAGGGCGGCGGCCAGGCGGGCGAGCTCGCGGTCGACCGACTCCAGCTCGGTGGTCCACTCGAAGGACTCGGGGCCGTGGACGTGGCCGAGCTTGTCGACCTCGCCCCAGTACAGGTAGACCAGCGCCCGCGGCGAGGAGCGGACCGCCCGCAGCGTGGCGTCGACCCGCGCGGCCAGCGACTCCGCGGCGGTGAAGCGCCCACCCCGCAGCGCGGCGCGGGTCAGCCCCGAGCCGTCGAAGAAGCCCGGGCCGATGCGCACCACCTCGAGCCCGGCAGCGGCCGACCGCTCGAACCACGTCGGGGTCGGCTGCCAGCGCTCGGGGTCCGGGCCGTCCTCCCACGACAGCTCGTTGAAGACACGGTCCTCCCCCGGCACGAGCACCTCGTAGCCGAGCATCCCGTGGGCACCGGGGGGCGTGCCGGTGCCGAAGCTGCCCATCGAGGTGGCCGTCGTCGCCGGGAAGCCGGCCGGCACGCGTCGGGTGGTCGCCGCGTGGGCGCGGAACCACGGGGCGTGGCCGAGGCGGCGGGCCAGCTGGTCGGCCCCGAGCCCGTCGACGAGGACGACGACCCCGCGGCGGGCGGGCGGCATCCCCAGACGGCCACTCCACGCGGACTCCCCTGTCGCAGAGGGCACCCCGAGGCTGGCACAGACGCTCGGCAGGACGTCGGCGAGGCTCCCCGCGGCGTAGTCGGGCGCGGTGGGCTCCGCCACCCTCAGCCCTTGCCGATGGCGGCCGAGAGGTCGCGCGCGAAGGCCAGGGCGTCGGCGAGGCGGTCCTCACCGTCCGCGGCGGCCGAGATCCGCAGCGCGATGTCGTCGCCGGTGATCGTGCCCTCGTAGCCGTGGTCGGCGTCGCAGTCGGGGTCGCTGCACGAGGCGGGGACGAGGTCCACCCGGGCGACCGTGCCCCAGCCGAGGGTCAGCGTGACCTCGCGACCGAGGGTCCCGGGGACGTAACCCTCCGGGTTCTCGACGACGTGCGTGAGCATGACGCCCTTGACCGCGGCGAGCGGGATGGACTCGGTGGTCGCCGTCGCGACGTCCTGCGGGGCGGGGGGCTCGTCGGCGTGGTCGTCGGCGTGCGCGATGAGCAGCCGGGAGGGCGTGAGGACGAGGACGGTGATGTGGCGCCGGACGACGTCGCGGTCGAAGGTCGTCTCGAGGTGCACCAGGTGGCCCGCGATCTGCTCCCCCGACAGCGCCGCCGCCACGACGTCGGCGACGAGGGCCGGGTAGTACCCGGCGCGCTCGATCGAGGCGACGAGGTCCTCGGGGAGGACGGGGGCGTGCTGAGCGCTGGTCATGGGGCCCATTGTGCCGTGGCCGCCCCCGCGCCCGGCCCCGGGCGCGGAGTCACGTGAGGGAGCGGCGGCCCGGGTCGATCCGGCGCGGGGCCGGCGCGAGGGTGATCTCGGCCCCGAGCACCTCGATCCCGCCGGGGTGGGCGTTGACCGGGTTGAGGACGAGCGAGGCGATCTCGGGCATGTCGTCGGCGAGCACCGAGACGCGCGCGATGAGGTCGGCGAGGGCGGCGCGGTGCACGGGCGTCTGCCCCCGGTACCCGTGGAGCACGGGCGCGGCCTTGACCGAGGAGATGAGCTCGGAGACGGTGACGTCGGTGAGCGGCGGGATGCGGTACGCGACGTCATCGAGCAGCTCGGTGGGCAGCCCCGCGATCGAGAAGCCGAGCACCGGACCGAAGAGCGGGTCCTCGTCGGAGGTGACGACGCAGGCCACGCCCTGCGACGCCATCTTCTGGACCACGAAGCGGTCGGCCTGCAGCGGCGCGAGCCGCTCGCTGAGCGAGGCCCACGCCGTGCGCACCTCCTGCTCGTTGACGAGGTCGACCCGCACTCCCCCGCTACCGCCCTGGTGGCGGACCATCGGCGCGACCGACTTGAGCACCACCGGGTAGCCCAGCCGCTCGGCGGCCGCGACGGCGTCCTCGACGGTCTCGACCTCGTGCTGGCCCCAGACGTCGACCCCGTACGCCGCGAGCAGCGCCGTCGCCTCGTCGTGCGTGAGCCGCCGCCCGCTCGGGCTCACGGACAGCACCGTGCCGACGACGTCCTCGGCGATCCGCCGGTTGATGCCGACCGGCGCGACGGGTGTGCCCTGGTCCCGGGAGCGCCACTGCCCGTAGCGGGTGGCGGCGGCGAGCGCCCGGACGGCATCCTCGGGCATGGCGTAGACGGGGATGGCCCGGCTCTCGCCCCCGGTGCCCTTGACCGAGCCGCGGTCGTCGACACCCCGGAGCCCGAGGAAGGTCGCGACGCAGGGCTTGTCGGACGCCGCCGCGGCGCCCCGCACGGCGGCCGCCACCTGCTCGTCGCCGGTGGCGAGCGGGGGGATGAAGCAGGAGACGACCGAGTCGACGCCGGGGTCCTCGAAGGCGCGGTCGAGGGCGGAGCGGACGTCCTCGGCCGAGGCCTCGCTCGGCAGGCAGACCGGTCCGTGGGCGACGGTGAGCCCCCAGCTCGAGCAGGCGTCACCGGTCAGCGCGCCGAGGGCCGCGGAGTTGCCGACGATCGCCACCCGGTCCCCGGCCGGCAGCGGCTGGTGGACGACGAGCTGGGCGACGTCGAAGAGCTGGTGGACGTTCTCGACGCGGATCACGCCGGCCTGCTTGAGCATCGCCGAGAAGACGGCGGGGCGGGCCTTGGTCTCGCGCACCGTGTGCCCGGGCGGCACCCCGAAGCGCGAGACCCCGGACTTGACGACGATGACCGGCTTGATGAGCGCCAGCTTGCGCGCGATCCGGGAGAACTTGCGGGGGTTGCCCATCGACTCGAGGTAGAGGCCGACGGCGTCGGTGGCCTCGTCGTCGATCCAGTACTGCATGAAGTCGTTGCCGGACACGTCGGCCCGGTTGCCGGCCGACCCGAAGGTCGAGATGCCGAGGTTGCGGCGGGCGGCCGAGGCGAGGACGGCGATGCCCAGCGCGCCGGACTGCGCGAAGAGCCCGAGGCGCCCCGGCGGGGGCAGGGTCGGGGCGAGGCTGGCGTTGAGGCGCACGTCGGGGTCGTTGTTGATGAGACCGAAGGAGTTCGGGCCGATGACGCGCATCCCGGCCCCGCGCGCCCGGCGCACCAGCTCGACCTGGAGGGCGGCACCCTCGGCGCTCTCCTCGGCGAAGCCGGCCGACACGACGAGCAGGGCCTTGACCCCCGCCTCGGCGCACTCGTCGACGACCTCGAGGACGGCCGGGGCGGGCACGGCGACGATCGCGAGGTCGACGGTGCCCGGCACGGCCGAGACGGTCGGGTAGCAGGTGAGCCGGCGCAGCTTCCTGACGTGCGGGTTCACCGGGACGACGCGCCCCGCGAACCTCGACTCCAGCAGCCGGTCGAGGAGCTGGCCGCCGAAGGTGTCGGTGCGCCGGCTGGCCCCGACGACGGCGATGGTCTGCGGCGTCAGCAGGGCCCGCAGGCTCTGGGCCTCGGCCCGGTGCTCGCGGCTCATCTCGACGGCCCGGGAGCGGTCGGTGGGCTCGATGTCGAACCCCACCTCGACGACGCCGTCCTCGACCCGTCGGGCCACCTCGTACCCGGCGTCGGAGAAGACGGCGAGCATCTTGCGGTTCTGCGGCAGCACCTCGGCGGTGAAGCGGGCGATGCCGAGGTCGCGGGCGATGGCCGCGAGGTGCTCGAGCAGGACCGAGCCGATGCCCTTGCCCTGGTAGTGGTCGCTGATGTTGAAGGCGACCTCGGCGCTGCGGGGGTCGAGCCGGTCGAAGCGCCCGACGCCGATGATCTCCTCGCGCATCGTCACGACGAGGGCCACGCGGTCGACGTAGTCGACGTGGGTGAAGCGGTGGACGTCGGAGTCGGAGAGCCGGCGCAGCGGCGCGAAGAAGCGCAGGTAGATCGACTCGTCGGACTGGGCGTTGTGGAAGCGCTGGAGCGCGTCGCCGTCGTCGGGGCGGATCGGGCGCAGGCTCGCGACGGTGCCGTCGCGCAGCACGACGTCGGCCTCCCAGGAGGTGGGGTACCCCGGGGGGAGCGTCGCCTCCGCCATGGCCCCATCCTGCCATCCGCCGGCGCCGGCCCGCCGACCGGCACACTGGGCCCGTGGAGCTGAGCGAGGTGGTCCGGCGGCGGCGGATGGTGCGACGGTTCGACCCCGAGGTCCCCGTGGCCGAGCAGGACGTCCGCGACCTCCTCGCCCTGGCGATCCGGGCTCCGAGCGCGGGGTTCAGCCAGGGCTGGGACTTCGTCGCGCTGCTCACCGCCGAGGACCGCGCACGGTTCTGGGACGCGGCCTCCGGCGACGGCCCGGGCGACGCCTGGCTGCGCGGGGTCTCGGCGGCCCCGGCCCTGCTCGTGTGCCTCTCCGACCCCGGCGCCTACCTCGAGCGCTACGCCGAGCCCGACAAGGGCTGGACCGACCGCGACCCCGGACGCTGGCCCGTCCCCTACTGGGACACCGACACGGCGATGGCGGCGATGCTCGTCCTGCTCGGTGCCGAGGACCGGGGGCTCGGCGCGCTGTTCTTCGGGGTGCCGGCACCCCGCCACGACGCCGTGCGCGAGGCGCTGGGCATCCCGGACGGACGGCGGGTCGTCGGGGTGGTGGCCCTCGGGTCCGAGGCCGAGCGGGTGTCCGGGTCGAGCCGCACCCGCCGCCGCCGCCCGGTCGAGGAGGTCCTCCACCTCGGGAGGTTCGGAGTGTCGTGACGGCACCGCGCCGGGCGTTTGTGAGGATGGGCCTGCCCCCTGCCGGGAGGAAGCACCCGGCGCCGCACGACACGAGGTAGCACCCCACCCCATGGCCAAGCGCACGAGCACCCCGCCGCCCGAGGACGACCTCGGCCGGGTCGTCGACATCGACGTCGAGGAGGAGATGCGCTCGGCGTTCCTCGAGTACTCCTACAGCGTCATCTACAGCCGTGCGCTGCCCGACGCCCGCGACGGCCTGAAGCCGGTGCAGCGCCGCATC
>QAXK01000189.1:0-12970 GCA_004335735.1 Chlorella sp. KRBP
CCGGATCGGTGCGCTCCTCGCCCTGGCGATGCGGATGCAGCTTGTACCGCACGATCGCGCGTGCCCACGTGGCCAGGATCGTAGGCGTCACCGACAGCGGCAGCGTATAGCGCCTGGCCAGGTAGCCGTTGATGAGCCCGTCGGTCTCGCGGACCAGCTCCTCGATGCGCGCCTTGGCCTCATCGGCCGCGGCGATCTGCTCGGCTGTGTAGCCGCTCCGGTCGCCGCCGCGCAGCGTGCGGTCCATGAGCTCGGCATCCACCACCGCCTCGTGGCTGGCGCTGGCGACCTGCGCCAGTTCCAGGGCCCCGGGCGATTCGGCGAGCTGCAGGAGCGAGACGTAGGGCATCGGTCACTCGGTCACTTCGCGGCCTTGCCCTTGCCATCGGCAGCCGGCTCGGCATAGTCGGCGACCACCAGCTTCGGCTCGGCCTTGATCGCGGCGATCTGCTCCGGGGTAAGCGAGCCGGTGTCGAGCACGACGCCGTCGCGGTTGAAGGCGATGCCCGCACGGCGGAAACCGTCGGCGGTGGACTTGACGATGATCTTGGGCATGTGCGGCTCCTGGGTTTGAGCCAGCCCGCGCCAGGAAGCACCCTGGCGCGGGGCGGCTATACAGCGCTCTTCGGTGGACGCGGCACGATCAGGCGAGCCACGGCACCACAACGACCTTCACGCGGCTGGCCATCGGGTTCTCGCCGCCGTGCTCGGTGGTTGCGGCGACCAGCTTCTTGGCCGCGAACTCCAGGGCCGGCGGCACGACCAGCAGGCGGGCCCGGGTGCCGAGCTTGCGGCCGTTGTCACCAGTCTGGCCCTCGAAGGCGGCGATGGCTGCCGCAAGATTGGTTTCGTCGAGCGTCTGCTTGCTGGCATAGGCCAGCTGCCAAAGCCCGAAGCCGACATTCCAGCGACCGTCGGTGCCGTAGATGAACTCCTTCTGGAAGAAGACGTTGTCGTCGGTGGCCTGGTCCTTCGCTACGAACTCAGGCTTTCGGCGCATCTGGAAGATGATCGGCTTGATCGCGCGCGAGTCGTCCACCAGGAACCACGGCGTGCCCGAGCCACCCTGGAAGTTGCTGACGGACACCTCGTTGCCGCTGGCATCCGTCGCGGGGTGATCGGTGTCGAAGAAGTACTGACCGTCGTAGCAGGGGGTCGTGAAGCCCGCAGCCAGCAGCCCGAAGACGAGCGTGTCCGGGTGTTCGGCGGCCGCGCGGCCCATTTCCTGCGCCATCGGCGCGTAGACACCGTACTGATCGTCCTCGATCGCCTCCCGCGGCACGGCAATGGTGGACTCCCACGTCTTGTTGCGGATCGCGTAATCGTGCTGCTTGACGTTGCGCACGACGCGATCGCCCACCCACTCACGCATGCCAGGGAACTGGCCGAGCCAGGCGTAGACGTTCTCGCTGGTGGTCGAAGGCACCTCGGTGGCGATCTGGTGCCACTGCGGCTGCAGCCCGGCGAAACCTTGGCCGAAGGCCGTCTTGAGCGCGGTGTAGAGGATCGAGAGATTGCTGCGGTTGATGATCATCGTGGACTCCCGCGGATCAGTCAGAAGAAGATTTCGACCCAGACGCCGCTGGCGTCCACGTCGCGAACGAACCCGGCCGAGATGCGCGTGCCGCCGTTGTGAGTCCGGGCCACGGTCTCGTCGTCCACGACATAGGCAGGCTGGCCGATGTTGGCGCGGGTGATCTCGTCGGTCCCGGTGCTGTTCTTGAAGTTGAACAGCCCGCGGCGCGTGGTCACCCATTTGGCCCCGGCGGCGCCTGCCGTGTTGTCCACGGCTTCCTGGGCGACACCGCGGACGACGAGCCCGCCGCCCACACTGGCCGACATGGCGTTGCCCGAGGCGTCGAGCACCACCAGTGCCCCGGCATGGATCCGGGCGGACGCCGCCACCGGGTCGCGGAACAGCACCGCGTCGCGGCGCTGGATGTCACGGTCTTTCGTCAGGGCCATTGCTTAGGTCCTCGGGCTGGGTCAGGTCTGGGGCTTGTGCTTGGCGAACTCGGCCGGCGACACGCCGGTGGCGCGGCAGACCGCGAGCTCCTCGGGCGTCAGCCCGTGCTCGTTCTTGCCGCCCGGCTCCATGCCGCGGGTCTGGCTGCCACGCAGCGCCGCGATCGGCTGCGCGGCCTGGAGGTAGGCGCGCAGCGAGGCGACATCCTTGGCTCCCAGCTCACGCGCCCACTTCTCCTGCGCCGGCAGCAGCCGGCCGTCCTCGAGCGCCGGCTGGATCAGCTCGTCCAGCTCTCGCGCGGCATGGCTGGCGCTGAGCGTGGCGATCTGCCGGCGCAGGTCCTCGACGACTTCGACGCCAACGAACTTGGCGGGATCGGGCTGCGCCTGGTCTTGCAGCGCCTTGCAGGCAGCCACCACCGCGTCCACCCCCGCATCCTCGGAGAGTTTCAGCTGCTGACGCAGGGCGGCCAGGGGATCGTGCCGACCTGTCAGTCCTTCCAGGGCGCTGAGGGCGGCGGCTTCGACCTCGGCCTCGTCACGATCCTGGAAGGGGATGGCGAGCGCGGTGCACACCGCGAGCAGGAGCTTGTTCATCGAGGGATCCTCGTGCAGGTGGAATCGGGCCGCCGCGCGCAGTTCGAGCGGCGCCATGCCGTCGAGCGCGGGGTTGTTGGTGAGCGCCCCCATCAGCAGTTCGAGCACCGCACCGGTGCGCTCGTCGAAGCGGAACACGGGGCTGAAGTAGCGGTACTCGCCCTCGGCGATGTACCGGCGTGCGCGGGGGGTGAGCTCGACCTTGAGCCACAGGCCACTGCCCTCACGCCACTCCATGTCGCGGATGAAGCCGGCGGCCGGTGCAGGCTGGCCGTTCTCCCCGGCCAGCATGGTCTGGTGCTCGTAGTCGATGACGAGCGGGGTCTTGTGGGCGCGGAAGCGCTCGATCACCCGCGCGGCAATCTCCGCGTCCATGCGCCAGGCGCCCACGGGCAGCTGGCGGCCGTCGCGAGGACGGAACGCGCCTGCCGGCGTCGCTTGGATCTCGACCAGCCCCTCGTCAGGCGATGCGGGCAGTTGGAAGAAGCAGGGCGCCACCGCGACCGAGGTGCGGGGAGCTGTGGCATGGCGGGCAACGGGAGCGGTGCGGTGCATGTCCCGGCCACAATGGGCCGGGACGGTCAGCGCATGGGATTAGCGCGCGCTAAAGACTGGAGGCGCGGCCAAGGATTGAGCGATTCGCGCTTGGCCAAGCATGCCTCCTGTCGTGCCCGGATCCAGTCCCGGAGTACGGGGTGGAGCATGCCCGCCGACCGACGCCTCGGGGAAGCCCTCAGGCCGGGGACCAGACCCCCGTTCAAAACCCGTTCAAATCGCGCCGTGGCCGCCGGCCGGGGGATGGGGGGTACCACGGCACCACCCCAAGGCCCTCTGGCGGCCACAGGCCGGCTGTGGCGACCGCCCATCAGCCGGCCGCGGCAATGCGTTCGAGGTGCCCGGCCACGGTCTCCTCGATCCAGTCCAGGTCATCGCGGCTGACGCCCAGGTACGGCCGAGCCGGCACCGCCGCGGGGCCGGGCGCCATGTCCGGGGTGCCTCCGAACTGGTGCAGCGCCGCATAGGGCAGCGGCGCGGTCGCCACCTCAGCGTAGTCGTCGCCCCACTCCGAGCGGAGCTCCCCCCGCAGGCGCCCTTCCCGCACGAGCAAGGGGCCGGTGTACCCCTGAGCCCGCTTGCGTCCGGCATAGCGAGGACTCAGCGACGGCCAGCGGGTGCCATCCGGCGCGACCTGTTGGTCGAAGCGCTCCTCGGTGCGGTGCAACAATCCTTCGGCCAGGTCGGCCATCACCGGCCCGAGGTTCTCGCCGGCGGCGGCCAGGCGTGCGAACAGCGCCTGAACCGCCTCGGATTCGATCTGCAGCTCGACCTTGAAGTCCGTCATGGTCGGGGTATCCTGCGCCTCAAGGCGCGGTAGTTTCCAAGGGAACGGTTGTTAGGGCCCATGCCCCAACATGATCCGGGTTCGAGTCCCGGCGCCGCGCCTCTCTCACAATGCACCCTCGATGAGCGTGTAGCGCCTGTCGAGCAGGTTCCCGCGTTCGACCATGCCTGCCGTGCGAATCCAGTTCGCCGGCTCGCGCGCCAGCGCGCCCTTGCGCCGGTAGTCCAACCGAACCACGAGCTTGGCGTACCGGCCGCCCGGCTGGCGCCAGGCGTAAATCAGCGCCGCATCCCGAGTATCGAACAGCACGGCATCCGGGGCCGCCAGCGCCAGCGGCAACTGCCGGATGAGCGACTCCGGCAGCGCCTTTCCGGATGATGTCTTCAGGTCGCGCACCATGTGCGCGACCTCGGCGTCCGACAGCACGAGCTCGCTGCAGCTGCGTCAGCAGCGCCTCGCGCTGCAGGCGGCCGTGCGCTCCTGCACCCAGCGCCTTGAACGCGCCTTCGAGGTCTTCGGCCGAGACGTCGAAGAGCGGCCGGAAGTTGATGTACAGCTGGAGGAACGTGGTGAAGTCGACGTGCGAGAGCTCCTCCTTGTCCATGCTTTGCGCGATGAAGGTGATGTTGTTGACGATGTCGTCGACCTCGCTCTGCGCGGGGTAGAAGCCCGCGGCGCGCATCAGGTCCGGGACCATGGACACCGGGACCAAACCTGCGGTCGCGAGATGCGTGCACCAAAGGCTCGCGCGTTGGCATAGCGAGCATAGCAACGCAAGAATTGCCGCTCGTGTCGCAAACGCTGCCTCCGCTCGGGCAGGCAACCCTAGCCCAGCAGCCGGGCACCAGCTCAGCCAGCCGAGCAACTCTTCGCGCACCTGACGTGTCTCGGAGCTCCATGCAGTCTTCGCCCTGCGACTTGATCTGCGCGTAGACAAAGTACTGCCGCATGTCCTCCAGCAGGCTCTCATCGTCCAGCACGGCCGGCCATCGCTCCGCCGCCGGGGTGCCGCGAGCCTGGGCGTCCAGCGCTGCCGTGTTGATGTCCCACATGTTGACCGTCCCATCGGCGCCTGCAGGAGCGACAGGGTGGGTGGACAGTCGCGTGTGGGTGCTGACGGGTCGGAGCGAGAGCTGCTACAGTGACAGCTGTATTGTGGCAGCCAGGCAGGGTACGTCGCACAGGTCCTCTTACCGGCTGTGATGAGCTTGCGGCCGTTGTGCGAGATGGCCACGGCCGTCACGTCCCCGGGGTGCGCCACCAGGCCTAGGGTCTTGGCGGGGTCTCCGTCCATGGGCCATCCCATGAGACCCACCACGCGCTCGGAGCACATGTAGGCTAGGAAGGCGCCTTCGCTGCTGGCTGACCTGCAGGGGTGGCGAAAACGTACACGGATGTGGCCAGAGGTGACCAGGTGCTGTGAGTCTTGTTCTGACGCTGCTTGCTGTCCACAGCGTAAACAAGCTGTCACAAGCCATCAACCGTCACTCACTTGAACATGAGCACTCGCTGGAGCGGGCCGCCAAACGTGGGGCCTAGGCACGTGGACACGGTGGCCTTGATGTCTGGGTCGAACATGCGAACCTTGAACTGGTTGTCTGCGGATGGGGTGGACGCACGTGCGCACACATAATGTGGTGCAGGCCCACGCGCTTCATCCAATTGGCGCCTGGGCAGCAGGGCCAGGGCGGCTGCTGACACCAGCTCAGGAGAGGTGCTGGCCCCGCACCTGTGATGATGAGCAGCGTGCGCGTGCTGTGGTGCTTGAAGTACTGCAGCGGCGGCGCGAAGCACAGCGACGTCGGCACGCTGGTGGACGCGAAGTCGTGGTGGTAGGCGATGACCAGCCCCGATGCCGGCGTCGACCGCGCCAGCTCGTACTCGACGATCCGGTTGTCTTGACCCAGCGAGAAGAGCCGCGTCTGGCCCGAAGGCGTCTCGCCGAAGCAGAGGCCCACCACTTTGCCGTGGTGCACGCGGGCCTTGCCTGCAGGCGTGGCGGGCAGCAGGCGTTGGTCGGTCAGCGACCTGAACCCTCGCGACGCTGCGGGACCTGCGGCGCGCTGATCCGGGCAAGCCCCGGACCAGCAGCAGCGACAAGGCGCACCTACGAACTCCCAGCGCATGATGTGCTTGTAGGGCAGGAAAGCGTAGAGCAGCACCTGGTTCGCCTGGTCCGCGATGGCAACGTGCCGCCCGGTGGTCGCGGTCGCCACGTTGGTGATGGTGTGCGGCGTGTTGCGCGCGACCAGCACATCGGACAGATCCGTCGCGTTCAGGATGTAGACGTAGCCCGACTCGAGCGCGGCGACCAGGAACGACCCGTCGCGCGAATAGGCGACCTGCGCGCCCGGCGCCTTGTTGAAGCTGCGCTGCGTGATGAGCGCGTGCCGCAACATGTCCCAGCGCTGCAGCAGGCCAGTGCGGCCCAGCACCACCATCTCCGCCTGCGTCGGGTGGCACGCCGTGCTGACCACGTCCGTCAGCATCGGCTCGACCACGAGCGTGCCCTTGCGCCGCTCGGCGTCGTAGTCCTCGAACGAGCTGCTCTGCACAGAGACCAGCTTGCCCTCCCGCGTGCAGACGACAAAGTCGGGCACCACGAAGCGGTTGAGCGTCTCAGCCATGTCGGGGTTGGTGGCCTGCGCAGCACAACGTACCGCAGGTCAAGGGTTAGGGTGAGCCTGATCTGCCGGTGGGGGCTCCCGGGTCCTGGATGGTTGTGCTGTCATCTCCCAGGGGTGGTTCTAGAGGCGGGAATCGCTTGGAGGGCGTGCCAAGGGCACGCGCATGGTGCACCCCGCACCTTTGCCGGCATGGCGAGGGAGAAGGAGAGTCCGGTGATGGGCCCGGCGGCCAGGTCCTCGAACCACGCCACAATGCGCAGCAGAGGGTCGTAGAAGCGCACAAAGCCGTCCTCGCCGCCGCTCACGATGTAGTCACCAATGGTGCCCAGGTAGGTCACCGCCTGCGGGGAGGTGCAGCAGGTCCAGGACAGGGAGAGTGAGGCGGGCAGTGAGGTGGCGGGGTGGTGGCGCATCATGTCGCCACCGGGACTGACCTAAAGCATCAAGCAGACACTGCTCCCACACTCAGGCTCGTACCGAACCTTGACCGCCGTTCGCACACCCCAGGGCCTCCACTGCACCTCACCCCGACACACAACCACCACACCTGCTGGTGTATGCGCATGAGCTTGATCGCCCTTCGGTCCGTCGCCCGCGTGCCCATCTGCGCCGTGATGCCCTGCTCGTCCCACACGACCAAGTCCCCGTCCGATGTCGACGTGAGCGCCTGCATGCTGCCCGGCACAAACACGCTCATCACAAAGTCCCCCACGCTCTGCTTGAAGTCCTTGCTGCGCAGCGGAGGCGAGTAGTACTTGAAGCGGCCGCTTGACGGGTACTGGCTGCTCCAAAAGTAGACGCGGCGCTTGCCGTTGCTGATGAGCTCTGATATGTTGTTCATGTTGAAGCGCACGGCCAGCTGCACGTCGCCGGCGGGGATGGTGGTGAGCACGGCGGGGCGGGGCGACGGGTCGGAGAGTAGGGACTGCACGGACCACATGGCGATCTGCGGGGGAGGGGCGGGGCAGGGCGGGCAGGGCAGGGCGTGCACAGGAGTGTGAGTCCTGCGCTGCATGCTCTTCCCACTCCTGTCTGCCATCCTGCATTGCGGTGGCGTTTCCTGCCCAGCATGGCAGCCAGAGCTTTTGCTGGCTGAGCTGGTGAGAAAGGGAAAGGAGCGCACCTCCTGCTCCGCCGTGTCTGGGTTAGGCGCGCCGATGGTGGCGAGCCACGCCCCGCCCGGCGCCACGTCCATGGCCAGCACGCCGTGGGGGTGTGGCTGCTTGATGCTGCGAAGCGGCAGGCCCGTGTCGCTGTTCCACAGGACCATGAGCGACTCATTGCCCACGTCGGCAGTGATGATGGTGCTGCGGTCCTCGGTCGCCGCCAGGCACGTGATGGCGTTGGCGTGGCCCTGCAGGTATTGGGGACAATGCAAGGTATTGTGTAAGCCTGCCTCCCTGGTGTCCCTGGTGGCTGCGATGCTGATGAGCCTGCAGCGGCGAGCGGCCTGCCACGCCTCCGACTGACCTGCAGGAAGACCTGGCGCTTGGTCTTCTTGTCACAGATGATGCCAGTGTGCGCCGCCACGTAGCACAGGCGCTCGCTGAAGCCGTTTGACAGGTTGAGCACGTTGTGCGCCACTTGCGTGGACATGCCAAACGTCCAGTTCAACGCCTGCAGGGACGCACATCCCACCCATGGCAACGCCCAGCTGATCAAGCAAGGCAGTGCTGTGGGCCAAGTGCTGCATCTTGCCGTGCTCGCGCACCAAGGCCGGCGAGTCCGCGGCCACCATGGCGAGCCGCTGCTCCTTCACCCGAGCAAATCGTCGGCTGCTAGAGGCTCCCTGTGATGTGAACGCTGCCCACTCTCGGCCTCTGCTCCTGCTTGTGGGATCGAAATGACACGGTACGGCGAGTCCTCTCCGGCGCTGCCTGGCTGCGCCGCGCGACTGGTGGACGCTGTGGCTCGCTGCCCCGTGCGTGTGCTTCTGCCTCTCCTCCTGCTTCGGCCTGCCCGTATTTTTCTGGGGCTTGCCATGGAGCTAAGGAGGAGAAAGAGATGAGGAAGAGCAGTGCCTTCGCATCTGCCCAGCGCACCACCGGCACTGAATAATCTGCGCTGATCCTCCGCGGGCTCAAATCGCGAAATCGACTCTGCGATCTTCTGTGCGCTACCTCCGTCAGCCCACAGCACGGATGTTGCGCGCGGCGATGGCGGCGAGGGCGCTGGTGATGGCGCATCAAGGCCCTACCTGCCTGAGGCAGCTCTCGCACGCTCGCGGGGCTCTGCTCTACCCCGACGTGGTGGTGCCACCTCTGGGCGAGAGCGTCAGCGAAGGCACCATCAGTGCGGTCCTCAAGAAGCAGGGCGACCGCGTGGCCGTCGACGAGGTGGTGGCACAGCTTGAGACCGACAAAGTGACCATCGACTGCCGGTCACGGCATGAGGGAGTCGTCAGCAGCTCGCTGGTGAGCGCGTTGAAAGCGCTGTGGTGCTAGCTGCAGCTTTGCATCACCATCAGGGACCTTTCGGGGGTGACGCTTCCGTGGGGTCATTGAGGCACGACGCGGCGCGGCTACCTGCACTGCTGGCCATCTGCGCAGCTGCTGCTGCTGCTGCTGCTGGCGGCAGTGGGCAATGATCGCAGCCACACTCAGCTCTTCCCACCCATTTGCTAACTTTGCCTGGCACCTGGCACTTGGCGCAGGCCAAGGTGGGCGACGTGGTCAAGCCAGGCACGGTGCTCTGCGTGGTCACCGAGGGGGCCGGCGCGACCACCGCCTCCGCTCCTAGCCCAGCCACGCCTGCAGCCAGCGCGCCACTCGCCACCGCCGCCAGCAGCAGCGGCCACGGCGACAGGCACCCCATGATCCACTTCCCGCCGCGCAGGCTAGCGGACGGGCGGCGCATCAGCGAGCTGCCTGCGGGTGAAGCAGACGCCGCGCTGGCGTCACTGGGAGGAGGGGGGGCGGCAGCGGCTCCGCACGCCGCACCAGCAGCGCCAGCGGCGCCAGCAGCGCAGTGGACGCCGCCGCCGCCGCCACCCAAACCCAGGGCGCCGAACCCAGCGGTGGTGACCACCTTCCTCAACCGGTCGCCCGCACGCCGCACCCTGACGCAGCGCGAGATCGACTTTATCAACTCTGGCGGGGCCTTTTGAGGAAGTGCGACGATCGCCATGATGGCTCTGCATTCCCATAAACAGCCGCGTGCTTGCGTGTTCTCCTATGTGTCCCGCCTCCATATCCTCGCTACGTGCCGCCCTCGTGATTGACGTGGTGCCGCGGCGGCGGTGTAATGTCTAAGGGAGCCCATTGGCACTCCAAACGCTGTAAATGCTGTAGATCTCTGCTGATGGCCAGATTTGGACGCGGGTGGCTGGCGACGCGTGCGGCCTCATCAGTGCCACATTGCCCACGGTGGCTGTGGCAGCACTGTTGAGGCCTTTCCTCTGCTGCCATCTTCCTGTGCTTCCTCTTGCTTGTGTTCAACGATTAGGGTGCGCATGGCCTCTCAAGCGCTCGCACTGGCTCCAAGCGGCACCTTGTAGGCTTGTTCCAGAGCCCCCACACCACGACAATGGCCACCTCATTCGCCCGCAAGCAGGCTACGGCCCCCATGACGGCGCAGCGCCGCTCGGCCCCTTGCAAGGTGCGGGGCAACTCAGGCGCGCTCAGAGCAGGCGGCGCAGGGGCGGCGCATTCGATTGGCGCAGTCGGTGGCCGCTCGCAGCAGCAGCGATCGCCTGCTGGCGAGTGGCGCTGCGCGATTCGTGAGCCTCTCGTGGCCCTGAGCTCAGGATAGGATGTGTCGCGCTCTCGCAGGTGGCCGTGCCCGCTGGCCGCCAGTGCACCGCCAAGGTGGTGGCGATGGCCCAGAGCAGCGCCTTCAAGGGCGTGGCTGTGGCCCCCGCTCGCCAGGGCGCTCGCGCCAGCCGCGCGCAGTCGAGGCGCTCCGCCGTGATGACCCAGGCCAAGGTGCGCGAGGCGCGCAGCGAGATGGCCAGCGGGTCGATCAGCCGCAAATGCGCGCGGCGCACCAGCAGATCGGGGCCTCGGGCGCGCGCTGATCTCGGGCTGCCCACGCTGGCGTGCACTTGCGCCGCATGAGCTCATTCCAGCAACAGCAAGAGCTCAGCAGCAGGCAGTGCAAGTGCTCACAACGATTGTGTCTGTGCTGCTGCTGCCCTACCATCGCCTGCGCAGCTGGGCCAGACGCTGTCCGAGTTCCTGATCGACGCTACCCAGGACACCAAGCTGCGCCAGCTTGTCTCGAGCCTGTCCGAGTGCATTCGCACCATCGCCTATAAGGCAAGCAACGCAGCATTATCACTCAAATGGCCTTGCTTGACCCTGCCAGGCTCCAGGGTGCCTCATCTCATGCGCCACCTTGACGTGTTGTGTGGGACCGCAGGTGCGCACGGCCTCATGCGCCGGCACCGCATGCCTCAACTCTTTCGGCGACGAGCAGCTGGCCGTGGACATGGTGGCTGACAAGCTGCTGTTCGAGGCCCTCCGCTACTCGGTGAGCAGAGCTCTGGGCAATGGGCGGCTCCGCCGCGCCTGTGTCTGTGGGGCCCGAGACCACTGCGGGTCTACGACGCGCGCTCTGCTCGTGAGCTGCACGCAAGGGCAGGAACGATACTGCGCACCGGCGCACTGTGACTCACCACCTCACCCGTGCGCACCTGCCCTCCGCCTCACCGCTCCGCAGCACGTGGTCAAGTACGCGTGCTCTGAGGAGGTGCCCGAGCCCGTGGACGTGGGCGGCTCTGGCTTCTCCGTGGCGTTCGACCCCCTGGACGGCTCGTCCGTGGTGGACACCAACTTTGCCGTCGGCACCATTGTGGGCATCTGGCCCGGTGACAAGCTGACCGGCATCACCGGACGCGAGCAGGTGAGGGCACAAGAGCCTGCTTGCAGTATTCGTGGCACGCAGCAGCAACCTCCGAGACTGGACCACACTGAGGGGCGAGCTGAGGCTGGGCTCCAGCATGCAGTGCACAGCTCGAAGCTCAAGTGGGTGTCTGTGATGCTGACGCATGTGTGTGTGTGTTGCTGCCCACGTCTGTTGCTCCGCAGTCGGCCGCCATCATGGGTGTGTACGGCCCCCGCACGGTGTTTGTGCTGGCGCTCAAGGACTACCCCGGCACGCACGAGTTCCTGCTGCAGGACGACGGCAAGTGGCTGCACGTCAAGGAGACCACCGAGATTGGTGAGTCGCAAGTATTTGCGATGGGAGAGCTTTGGGAGATACCCTGACGCATGCTTGGGGGCGAGACCGTGGCAAGCATGAGCATGTGGCGTGCTGCTCGGCGGGGGAGCTAGATACAGAGCTCTCTGTATGCTCACTGCTTGATGCGTCGCCGTGTGGCCGTCGTGGTGTGCAGGCGAGGGCAAGCTCTTTGCGCCCGGAAACCTGCGCGCCACCTTTGACAACCCCAACTATGAGAAGCTGGTCAACTACTACCTCGAGGAGAAGTACACGCTCAGGTGGGTGACGCTCGGCACGCTGGTACCTGCTGCACGTGACCAGCGACAAGCACAAGGGCGCCAGCAGGGCGACACAGGGATGGTGTCGAAATGTGGCTCGGCGCTGAGGCTGGGATAAGGGCGTAGCACTGATGGGCCAGCACATGTGTCGGATTGCCCTGACCTGCGCAGGTACACGGGCGGCATGGTGCCCGACGTGTTCCAGATCATCGTCAAGGAGAAGGGTGTGTTCACCAACGTGACCTCCCCCACCACCAAGGCCAAGCTCCGCATCCTCTTTGAGGTGGCGCCCATCGGCCTCCTGGTGAGTTTCATATTGGCCCACCAATCAGGACTGGCAACCATGCACGTACTGGCAACCAACGCTGCGCTGCCCCGCATACAATCGTTTGCTTGGTGCAGGTCGAGAAGGCTGGTGGCGCCTCGAGCGCAGACGGCAAGCAGATCTCTGCCCTGGACGTGCCCATCACCATGTACGACCAGCGCACTGAGATCTGCTACGGCTCCGTGGGCGAGGTCAAGCGCTTTGAGGAGTACCTCTTTGGCTCGGCGCCCCGCTTTGAGAAGGTGGCGGTCAAGTAAACGGCTCACCAACCAAAGAGCCAGCCTTTTTGTTTTGAGTGGTGGTGGTGGTGGTATGGGACTGTAAAGGACTTGTGGACCCGTGCGTTGCCCATTTTTGTGCCTCCCGCTGACGCGGTTCCCGCCTTTGTGCGCACCCGCCCCGCGTGAAACTTCATGCGGCTGCTGCCGTGTGTGCGCGGCGAGAACACCCTGACGCGCCATCGTGCTGCAACCCGACCCAAACTCGCGCACGTGTGGGAGCCGGTCTCACCACCCTGAGGGATAGAGGGAGACACGTGTTGCAGAAGGGGAGCACGAGAAGTGTCAGTTTACTCCTCGTCGTCAGCGCCCTCGTTGTCAGCGATGTTGAAGTACCGGAGCTCGTACACGTTGCGGTCCTTGTTGGACGCAATCACGCGCAGCCAGTCGCGCACCTG
>QAXK01000194.1:0-10375 GCA_004335735.1 Chlorella sp. KRBP
GATTGGCAAGTACACGGTGCTGAGTGACGCGTACCTGAGTGTGATCAAGGCCCTGCAGCACGCCTGCATGGCTGCAGGCATGAAGCTGCAGCTGGAGTGGGTGGAGGCGCAGCACCTGGAGCCAGAGGCACAGCAGGAGCAGCCTGACAAGTACGAGAAGAGCTGGAAGCAGGTGAGCAGGCTGTGTGATTTGAGAGGGAGCAGGGGTGTGTGGCGCAGGGCGCTTGGGGGTCACCTGACCTGCAGTGGCTGTTGCTGGAGGTGAAGTGGGGAGTTGCAGCACCTTGAGGCTTGAGGCACAGCAGGAGCAGGGCGAATGAATATGCACAGAGCTGGAGGCAGTGGGGCCTCGCATGCCACTTGTCTGCGCGCTTCAGGCCAAATGACGAGACACAAGTGTGCCTGCAGTCCAATCACAGTGCTCCACTCATCTGTGCTGTGCTGTGCTGTGCTGTGCTGTGCTGTGCTGGTGGCACAGCTGCGTGCAGCCAATGGTGTGCTGGTGCCTGGCGGCTTTGGCAACCGTGGTGTGGAGGGCAAGATTTTGGCGGCCCAGTATGCGCGTGAGAACAAGGTGCCCTACCTGGGCATCTGCCTGGGCATGCAGGTGAGGCCTCAGATCCGCATTTACTAGCTGGATGTGCACGCATGCAACTTGCCTCACAGTCCATAGCCATGTTGCATGTTGGGCTAGCATGGGCGCTGAGTGGAGGCCGGACCAAGGTCGTGTTGATGTGGCCGTGTGGATGTGTGGAGGAAGGAGTGCAGCGTGGTGTGAGGGAGGGCAGCAGGGGCTGCTGCATCCGCTCCCTTTTGTGGGCAGAGGGACGGGGCCAAAATTGGGAGCAGTCATACCACTTCGATGGGGGAGAGCAGCCGACATCAGACAAGAGAGAGAGGGGCATGCAGGCCTGTGTCCTGCAGTCGCATCGACCGCCCATACGTCGCCCCCAGCCTCTCCCCGTTCAGCACAAGACGCAAACAGCAGTTGCGCCTGCTGCGCACGAGGCGCGCCACTCTGCACCAAACACACGCACCACCTGCTGTCATCTGCGTGCCGCAGGTCGCTGTAATTGAGTTTTCGCGCAACGTGCTGGGCATCACAGACGCCGACAGCACAGAGTTCAACCCCGGCACCCCCAACCCCGCAGTCGTGTTCATGCCGGAGATCTCCACCAAGCACATGGGCGGCACCATGCGCCTGGGTGCACGCCGCACCGTGCTGCAGAGCGTCAACTGCCTCACGGCCAAGCTGTACCAGAAGGAGCAGTTTGTGGACGAGCGCCACAGGCACAGGTGAGGGGGGCTGCTGCTGCTTGGGCTGGCCTTTTTGCTTGTTTGGGAGGTTGTGCGGGCAGACGGCAGAGCGCCACCTGCCCTGTGCTACCCGCTTCCCTCCAGCGCCTGCTTTCACCCGGCTGACAGCTTCCCCTGCTGCCTCACGGCCACCTTTTTGACTTTCACTCCTCCCCCCACCAGTGGTCAAAACCACTTCTCAACTGTGAGTCTGTTCTGTATCGCACCATCCAAGTGACATGTGTGTCCCAACACCATCTTGTTCGAAACCTGTTGTGCCCTGCCCGCAGGTATGAGGTGAACCCTGAGATGGTGTCACGCATTGAGGAGAAGGGCCTGCTGTTTGTTGGGCGTGATGAGACGGGGGAGCGCATGGAGGTGGTGGAGCTGCAGGACAACCCCTCTGGCCACCCCTTCTACGTGGCAGCACAGGTGTGTGGGGTGATGGGTGATGGGGTAGGGTGGTGGGCTGTGCAGGTCAGGGGTTGGTAGGCTTGAGTTGTGTGGCAGTGGCAGCAGCACGTTGTGGAGAAAATGCAGACATGCAAAAGAATCTGGCCGTTGCTTTATGCTGCAGCTACCCGACTTTCAGACTCTTGAGCAGGCAGCACCATGCTGCTGGCCGCTTGCTAGCATCAGTCTCGCCTGCAGCAGCTGCACCGGGCTGTATTTACATCCCCCACTGGTCTTGCTCTTAACTGCTGGTGCTGTTGGCCTTCCTTGCCTGGCCTGCAGTTCCACCCTGAGTTCAAGTCCCGGCCAGGTCGCGCCAGCCCGCTGTTTTTGGGCTTCATCCTGGCGTCAGGCAAGCGTCTCAACAGCTACCTGACCAGCAGAGCCACGCCACAGCCCAGCCCCATGAGCACACCCATCAAGCCCAGCCCGCAGCAGTCCATGCAGCTAGGCATGGACAACCTGAGCCTGTCGCCAGCAGCCAACGGGGCGCCCGCAGCAGCAGCAGCAGCAGCAGGCGGCAAGGAGGGAGGCAGCAGCGCGCAGGCAGCTCTGTTCATGTCGGGGTGAACGTGCCAGCATGGAGCGTGTGTGCTGTTGTGCGCGGGGAGTGAGTCAGCGGCAACGTGACTGTCTCTTGTGTGCTTTGAGAGTGAAGGAGGGTGCAACGTTGATGCAGCAGCAGGGCGGGAGGTGGGGTTCAGGGGCAAAGTCAGGGGTTGGGGCATGGCAGCATGACTTGACTGCAGGGGGCTTATCGGCAGGTGTTGCATCTGAAGCTTGCAAAGCGCGCGTCTGTGATGCCTGGGCTGCCCTCACTGCCAGGCACAGCATTCAGCGCAATCAACGGCTCACCAGTCTGCCCTTGCAGCTGGAAGTGCAGTCCAGTGACATATGTGCAAGGCTCGGCTGGCACTTGACTGTCTGCTTGCGGCCAGGCCCAGGGCTTGGGCTGCTCTATGTGTTGCTGTTACAGCACAGCAAGTGGTGCTGCTGGGCATTGCCTCATCAGGTGGCCAGCGGAGACATACATGAGCATGGATGCTGTGTGTCACAGCAACCAGGATATAAGCCGTTGTGACATGGCTTGTGCTTTTCGACAGGGAGGTGTCCATCACACGAACCTGATCATTGAGTTGTAAAATACCTTGTTGGCTGCTTCATTTAAGATCTGGCTTGACATGGCTAATGCAACAGTACCTGCCCCACATGGGGTGTACACATGGGCTGTGCGGTGCTGCAGTGCCTGTGTAAGATGTGTCATCAGTCGGCAGTAATCACTCACAACAACACCATGCACCTGTTACAATCAGCCTGCCCATCGCCTCAGGAGCAGCACAGCGGCAGTCGTGGCCCCAGTCCAACGTAACAAGAACATAATAACATTGCAAGATAGCCCGCATTCCAGCCTCAATGTTGCTACAAGCACACGCA
The DNA here is from genome assembly GCA_004335735.1 of Chlorella sp. KRBP. Classification (NCBI taxonomy): domain Eukaryota; kingdom Viridiplantae; phylum Chlorophyta; class Trebouxiophyceae; order Chlorellales; family Chlorellaceae; genus Chlorella; species Chlorella sp. KRBP. The sequence continues at coordinate 3,184 of QAXK01000194.1, forward strand.
TGTGTTTGTTGATTCATTCAACGTCAGCAAACCCGCGCGCGCAGCATTGGTGCACCACTTGGCGCCAACCACCGGCATACGCCCTTCCAGCTGCATAATCATCAACGTGAGCGAAAACATGTAACACATGGGTGTTTGAATACTCTCAGGCTTTGCCGTGGCTACATGTGCACCTGTCAAGGGAGAAAATTGACAGCAGCTGGACCACAGCCGAACGCTTCAAGCAGCAGCACAGTCGCAACCAGCGCGTCCAATACAATGAAATGCATTTAAACCTTATTTTTTGTCCGCGACCGCAGGTTGGCTCTCAGGTCGAGACTCCTTCAGCAGTAGTGGTTCTGAACACAGTCGAACGCTCTCAACTTTGCTCAGCAACGTGTTGGATACTTTAGACCCTGGGAGGCAGTCAAAGGCCGCAGAGAGGTCCCACTTACAGTTCATGCGGGGAAGCAGGCAGGCCCTGGTGGCCTGTGTGGTGCTGCTTGGGCTGACAGTATTTGTGCAGGTGAGGTGCAGTCAGCAGAGCTTGGCAAGCAGGAGCTAAACAATGCCAAGCATGCATGCCACGTCGACCGTTTCCCTAACAACCAAGTACAGTGTTGGCATGCTTCATGCTACAGCATGAAGCACAGCTGTGCTTCCCTCATGTGCTACATGTGTGCATTTCCATGTGCAGGGCCAAGCTGTGCAGAGCTACACCAATGTGTTTGGCAGGCTGACCTGCTATGCAGAGGTAAGAGTGCCAGGTGCAAGTGACATCATCAGCCATCCAGGCGCAGTTGCAGGGCTGACCTTCTTGCTGGCTGCCTTGCAAAGCAGCTGCCAAGCTTGTGCTGGAGATGCTGCACCAACGCCAGTCTGTGCACTCCTGATTGTGGCCATGAATGCAGGTCAGGTACCCACAGACACAAGAAGACATGTTGCCGACATGGCATGTATCAGCAATAGCGCTATGTGACGGCCTGCATAAACAATGCATTGGATCAGGACACTGTGTTGGTGTGCTTTGTGCCCTGTAGGCTGTGGTGAAGCCCAGCAGCACGCAGCAGCTGGCAGATGCCATACAGCAGTTCACCAGTGCTGCAAAGCAAAACAACAAGCCATTGAAGATCAGGACAAGCCGCACGTAAGCAACAGGGCAAGCCTGATGAGAGACTGTGCAGCACGGTGCGTGTCACAGGTTATTGTCGCCATTGCAGTGTTGGCATTGCAGAACTGTCACTAAGAAGCACTGGTATTGGACCCAGGCCTTGAGCAGCAACCATGCACAACAGCATTCCGCGCAAAAGTACATAGTATGTGACAGCGTCAACCAAAACCTCAACAGCTGGGTGTGGGTGTTTCGGTTGTTGCTGCTGCTGCTGCAGGGTCTTCCATTCCACAGCATCATTCACTTGCCCCTTCACAAGCGATGTCGTCCCAGTCGTGCCAGACACAAGCAGCGCGGCACCAAGTACAGTCGCAGTGCTGACAGGTGAGGTGGCATACACCGGCAGCCAAACGGCGTACTGCCAAGAGCCTGCATCACAATTTACATGCAAGGGAGCAACGTGTGTGTGAGGGGGGGGTGTTGACACGGCAGTGGTTCCCGCTGCAGCTCAGAGGTTCAGTCCGTTGCTGCTGCCTTTCCTGACTCCTGACTGAGCAATGGTGTGCCGCACCCTTGCATGCCTGCTTGCAGAGGGCTTTGACAAGATCCTCGACGTTGACAAGTCCAGCTACACCGTCAGGGTACAGGCAGGGCTCAAGGTCTTGGAGCTGCTGCGCTGGGCTGACAAGAATGGAATGGCTGTGGCACCTGGCGCCCCAACAAACTACGGGGAGCTGACCATTGGTGGAGTCATCTCGGCCAACGGCCATGGGACTGGCAGTAACGTGACCAGCTCAATGGTGAGGAGGCCGTGTGTGGCTGAGTCAGCAGTGGGTTCAGCTGCGGCTTTGAGGCTTGATGCTCTAGATGGCCCTTGATGAGTACTGCTCATGGTCAGATGAGCCAATGCCAGCCGAGACTACATGCAACTCATGACTGATTACTCTCCTCATCAGTACTGCATGCAATGCATTTGGTAGTTTTGCTCAGCGCGCAGGCAAGCTGCTTCTTAGCAGAAGTGTCCTTCCTTTACTTGACCGGCACACAAGACACACAGCATGATGCTCACACATCTGCTGTACTGCTACCTGTTGTCGTGTCACTGTCAGGGTGACATCGCCCTGGAGTTCACCTGGGTTGACGCGTCAGGCACCGTGCAGATCAGTGGCCGGGACAGCGCAGAGGGCAAGGCCCTTGCTGGGGGTGTGGGCCTGATTGGCATCATCACAGAAGTCAAGCTGCAGCTCACACCGCCCAGTAACATCAGGGCGGTCAGCAAGAACCTGCTGCAGGATGACAACATCGGCCAGGACGTGCAGGGCTACCTCAAGGTGAGGGAGGGGTGCATTTCAGAGTCTGGTTTTAGAATGCTGATGTGGTTGCCAGGGCCCCAGGTAGGCTACTGGGTAGGCTGCCTTGGGCTTTTTGTTTCACTGCATACTCACTGCCGCACTGCCACACTCGGCACTCTTGATCCATGGAGTGGTCACGGTGATGGAGTGCTGGTGTCCATGTGCCCTGCAGATGACCCCCCATGTCGCGCTCATGTGGCGGCCAGACCTGCACAAGTACAATGCATTCCTGATGTCCAAGACTGATGAGCAGCCAAAGCACCACAGCAACGACCACGCTGGGCTCACATTCCCACTGCCCACCCTGATCTCAAACGCATTCCAGGTGAGACATTGCTGCCCAGGCTGCCTGCAGCCTTATTATGTCACCACGCAACCCTCATGATGTTTATGCGCAATTCATGCCATGCATGATGCTGAGGTTACTGCGAGTCTGCTCGCAGTACAGTCTTGCCAATCGTCAAGTGGTTCCTCTTATGCATACATGCTGCTGTGACAGCAACGATGCGTGCTGCTCCGCAGCCGGGTCAAAGAAGGTTCAACACCTTTTGGCGGCCTTTCACTGCAACCTGCGTGCTGTGGAGCAATTGCACATGCTATCACCCGCACGAAGCAACCGTTGCAGCTGTTTTTGGAGGTGGCAGCTGCACTTGACTTGCGACGCAGCCAACAGCTCTCGCAAGTCACCTGGCTGTCCCTGCTGTACCGCCGCTGCTGCCGTACCCTTGCAGTTGATCCTGCTGCCTCTGCAAGCTGACGTCAAAGACGGGCATGTGACGCGGGCCATGAACCCCCTCAACTGCCTCACCTCACTCACCAGCATTGCATACCTGCGCTGGGCCAGCAAGAGCCTGCTCCCACAGGTCCCGGGCGCCCCACTTGATGTGGCGGTTGCACAGGTGCGCACTGCGCGTCATGATGACACCATGTGATGGAATCAGATAAGGCTGCCGCCAGTGGCACCCTTGGTTGTGCGATAACAGCAGCGCGACATGCTATGGGGTGGGGGTGTTGGGTTGTGGCTGTCAGCAACAGCTACAAGCTTGCGCCTTGTTGGTCTAATCCAGTCACTGTGTGCTCCGCCAGTTCTCAGGCAGCTTTGACGTTCCTGTGACACTGTGCACCAAACAATCAGCCTGGTCACGTGCTGCGGCTCATGTCACAGGCCGTGGCTGTTGGCAGCACCAACAAGATGATGACTGGCGGCTGTGAGCCGTTCTGTGTCTGGAACAGCGAGCTGACCACGGACGACGTCGAGTTTGCGATTGAGCTGGACGACTTCCCTGCCTGGGCCAATGACGTCAAGAAGATCTTTGCAGACGACCTCAAGGAGAACGGCAAGGCCCCAGACAGGTGCGACACACGGCGCGCTGTCCGTGCTGTGCGCGCTGTCATGCTGTGCCACTGTTGCTCATGGAGGTATACCCTGTGCCACATGATGCTGCATGCCTCCGTCTATGCAAGCCTTCAAGTTGGTCACCAGGCTCTGCCAACCTATAGCTGCAAGCTACTCGTACGTATGTTGTGCCCAATATTACCTAGCCAGGTCACCAGGCGCCTGGTCACCAGGCTGTCCACTCAACTGAAGTGCTTATGGACCGCCCGTTGCCTGCAGGTGCATGCCTTTCGGCGGCTATGTGTTCCTGCGATTTGGCCGGGCCACCAGCGACAACATCGCCGTCACCAGCGGCATGCGCAACCCCATCTATGTGGAGCTCACCTACATGAAGTCCCGCAAGGTGCCTGGCGCACCCGGCAAGTACCAGTTTGTGCAGGACCTGCTGGAGCAGCTGACACTGTGCAAGTGAGTGCTGCTGGGTGGGGCGGAGGACACCAGCGGTGTTGGGTGTATAGTTTCCAGTGGTGATGCTCCGCCACAGACGTTTAGTCCCCCAGCTGCTGGGTTTGGGTTTGCACAAGTGTGCTCAGTATGACCGTCAGTCGGTGACTGCTGAGGTGGCAGATGCCATGGTACTGGGAGTTATGTTGACAGCTGACGGGGCCATAGCTTCTCTAAAGCAATAAGCTGCGGCAGTGCACAGCTTTATCAAAATCTCACATTCACTCTGTGGTAATTTCCCACTGCTTGTAGGTACAAGGGGCGTCCACACTGGGGAAAGAACTACGACCGCACCTTCACACACCCCAACTGCCCCCTGCGTGAGCGCTACCCCGGTTTCACCCAGCAGCTGGACCTGCAGGCCAAGTACGACCCGTCCAAGGTTTTTGAGCCTGTGCTGATGAGCCAGGTCATCAACAGCATCCCCAACTACACCGGCCCCCAGTGTGACCTGAGGAGGCAGTGCTACTGCACGGACGACTCACACTGTGCTGCAGGCTTCAAGTGTGTGGCTGCACTGTCATTCCCAGAGTACAAGGTCTGCAAGGCAGCTGGCATGAAGGCAATGCTTGGCTAAGTCGCCTGCTGGTGCCATGCCTTGTGCTGCTGCTTTTATTTAGAGCGTTAAGCCTTGAGCCTATGAGCTACTATGCAAGGATTGATACTACCGTAGTCATGTTTTGCATGCTAGGATTTGTGGTCACCCAATGTCGGAGCTGGGTTGACAGCTGTTTGTCAGCAATAAACAGTGCTGTACACATATGGGCTGCTGCAACGGCGCGTGTCTTTCATGATGACGTGTGTTGTCACACTGTGTCACTGAGTCTCAGTTTGAAAGCTGGCAGCAACGTCACGAGTACGTCAGTGACGGTCACTAGTACCCCTGCAGCTGGTCATGATTGTATGATTGCCGAAGCCGACGCATGTGCTGATCCGTAAGCATTGACAGGGTGTGTCACTCACTAGCGGCGACTGCCAGTCGCCGCTAGTGCGGCAGTGCTGACTGCTTTGACATGTGAAGTAGTCGGCAGGAGCTGAAATGCCTGTCGCTGTCAGCGCTGCTGTGACAGTTCCAGGCATGGTGGTGCTGTGGATCTGCACTGTGCATGCCATGGTTCCTCTGGCATGCTGCTGTGCTGTTTCTGCATCATAGTATTTGTGTGTATGCTGGTCTGCATTGTGCAAGTTTGGGCGCGTACTTGGGACAACCCCTTCCTGAAAGTGCCGCATTCTATTGCAGCACCTGCAGGCAATGTGGCTGGTGCAAGAGAAGAGTGTTGGGGCCATGTGCTGACCGTCCGTACCCTTTGTGTTGCATGGCATAACACAGGGCAAGAAGGTGTACAAGGGCATGGGCAGCTGCTGCTGTTGTGAGTTTGTGGCCCAAACATGCTGCACACACTTGTTTGTGTGATGAATGGTGTGACTGTGCTGACGTGTGATGTTCAACATTCCTCGGAGGACGTCATGGTTGCTGCAAGAGTGCATGCTGTGCAGCTTTGCAGTGCCGATGCATGACTGTGGATTGAAGCATTGCATGTTGGCCTGTGTGCTGCACATTCAGCCAGACCTGTGCCGCTGTAGCCACCAACGGGGGTGTCAAGTCTTTACCACTGATGACCACCCACCCCAAAATGCATGCACAGCAGGTGCGTCAGCAGTGCAAACCACCTCAAACAAATCACAGTGGTCCGACAACAGCAAACCAGAGTGAACTTATGCACGGCCAGGATCAATCACAGGCCCAAAGCAAGCTCTACCTACCAGAAACACACGACTCCTGCACCCACAGGAATATGCCACACCACTGGACCCCAAGCAGAAACCCTACTGGACACACGAACAAACACACACGACTGCACACAGGCGCAGCACCCCAAACTGCCAGCCATCGCTGCACAGGGCGCAAAACCGAGCAGCACCAAGAGGCAACACCCTGAAGTTGACAACCAGCCAGTGGCGTCAAGCAGCACTGAGCTGCAAGAGGCCTGACAAGGGCCTTCACAAGTAAAGCTCAGGCCCATTGCTGTCACCCTGTGACCCTCCTAGGCCATTTGCCATTTGCTGCCGCCACCAGGGGACCACCCGAGTGCCCCGCATCTACTCTGCAGCAGCTGGTGCCTCTCCACCGTGGTCCCCGACCTCCCCATCACCCCCGCGCCCGCGCCCACGCCCGCGCCTGTTCCTGTTGCGCCGTGGCCTGCGGGGTGCACCCTCCCCAGCATCATGCCCCTCATGCCCCTCACCCTCTGCTGCTGCATAGTAGCCCTCACCTCCCTCACCACCCTCGCCATCAGCCGGGCCACCCCTGCCCCGGCCCCGGCCCCTGCCGCGCCCCCTGCCACGCCGCCTGCTGCGGCCCCCGCGCCCTTCACCAAACTTCTCACCCTCTGCGTGCTCCCCATCCCCGTCAAACTCTGCATACCCGTTGGACCCTCCCCGGTGGCCCCTGCAGCAGGTCGCAGAACAACACAGCACACAGCCCCCGTCAGCGCTGGGTTGGTTTGTTGCTGACTCGAGAAAGCGTCCCCTGTATGCATCCCTGGGCATCATCCGGCATCCACGCTGCACCTGGTGTTGCCACCATGTGAAGGGGCTGCCCGCGGGCCTGTGCTGGCAGTATGGTGCACGCCAAGAGGCTGATGCGCTGTCAAGAGAGCGGAACACGTCACCAGAGCCCCTCTACAAGAGCAGGGCAGACTGGGTGCAGGCCTGCGCTGCAACAAATAAAGCAAGTGCCATGTCCCTGCAGGGCCCCAAGCCCTCGGCCCCTGCACCCCTCCCCCACACAGCCTCACCTGCCCCTGCCCCTGCGTGGCCTAGAGCGGCGTGCCTCCAACTCATCTGGGTCCAGGGGCTGCACCTGTAGGCACACCACAGCACACCACAGCACAGCACGCCTACACGTCA
>QAXK01000195.1:0-20175 GCA_004335735.1 Chlorella sp. KRBP
GTCTCCACCCGCGCACCCCACCCGCCGGCCACCGCGACCGCTCCATCGGCCGCGTTCGCGAGCCCCTGCAGCTCACCCGCGACCTCGAACGCCTCAGCCGCCGACAGCCCGCGACCCGACTCGGACAGCTCACGACCCAGCCGCGCGCACTCCTCACGCAGTGCCGCGATGCGGCCCGAGATCGTCCCCCTGTCCATGCCTCGATCCTACTCCGGACCACCGACACTCATCGCGTGTCATCCACAGGGATCATGCTGTGGCACAGCCGTTTCGCACGCTCCACAACGCACCCAGCCATGCTCCGATGGAACCTGGTCGAGGGCCCGCTCGGAGCACCGCGCATCCGTCATCCCCACCCCCCGGCCCGAGCGGGCATCCGGCTGGCAGGCTGGTCCCGTGCGAGCCCTCGTCTACGACGCCTTCGGCGCCACGCCCCACGTCACCGACCTCCCCGACCCGGTCGCCCCGCCCGGCGGCGCGGTCGTCAGCGTGACCTCGACCGGACTGTGCCGCAGCGACTGGCACGGCTGGATGGGCCACGACCCCGACATCGCCACCTTCCCGCACGTCCCCGGCCACGAGCTGGCCGGGGTCGTCGAGTCCGTCGGCGACGGCGTGGACGCCGGCTGGGTCGGACGCGCGGTCACCGCGCCGTTCGTCCTGGCCTGCGGCACCTGCCCCACGTGCGCCGCGGGCGACGGACAGGTCTGCCCGCACCAGCGGCAGCCGGGGTTCACCGACCCCGGCTCGTTCGCCGAGCGGGTCGTCGTCCACGCGGCCACCACCAACCTCGTCGCGCTCCCCGACGACGTCCCGGCGACCCTCGCGGCCGGCCTCGGCTGCCGGGTCGCGACCTCGCACCGCGCCGTCGTCGCCCGCGGACGCGTCGCCGCCGACGAGCGTGTCGTCGTGTTCGGCTGCGGCGGAGTGGGTCTCGCGGCCATCCAGGTGGCCGTCGGGCGTGGTGCGGCGGTCTGCGCCGTCGACCTCGACCCCGGCTCCCGGGCCCGCGCCACCGCCCTCGGCGCGGACGTCGTCCTCGACGGAGCGCTCCCCGAGGCCGAGCTCGTCGCAGCCGTCACGACGTGGTCCGACGGCGGCGCGCACCTGTCGGTCGACGCGGTCGGCTCCCCCGCCACCTGCCGCACCGGCATCCTCGCGCTGCGCCGCCGTGGTCGCCACGTGCAGGTCGGGCTGCTGCCCCCGGCAGCCGGCCGGGCGGACGTCCCGATGGACCGCGTCATCGGCTGGGAGCTCGACGTCCTCGGCAGCCACGGGATGGCCGCCGCCGACTACCCGGCGCTCCTGGTCGACGTCGCCGCGGGTCGGCTGGACCTCGCCACGCTCCTCGAACCCGGCGACCCCGTGGGCCTCGAGGAGGCCGGGCGACGCTTGACGACGATGGGCGCAACGGCCTCCCGCGGAATGGTTCTCGTCGACCCCACCCGCTGACCGCGCGGCGCCGGACAGACCACCCGACCCGGCGCCGCTGGTCCGGCCGGACACCTCGACGCTATACCCCGTGCCGTATCTCCGCAGTGACCGTCGGCACACCTCCCGCATCGCCGGTCAGCGGGCCACACTGGAGCCGTGGACGCGCGACGGTGGTGGGACGAGCGGGCCCTGCCGCGCCTGACGCACCGCTCCTGCCAGGGAGCCGACGTGGACCGCTGGCGCGGGCCGGTGTGCCGCCGGGCGACCGGCGTCGTCCTCGACATCGGCTTCGGGTCCGGACCGAACCTCGAGCACTACCCGGACGCCGTGAGCCGCGTGCTCGCCGCCGACCCGTCCGACCTCGCCTGGGAGCTCGCCGCGCCACGTATCGAGGCGTTCGGCCCCCCGGTCGAACGGGTCAGCCTCGACGCCGCCGACCTGTCAGCGGTCGCCGACGGGTCCGTGGACACCGTCGTCACCGCCTGGGCGCTCTGCACCGTGCCCGGGGTCGAGCAGGCCCTGGTCGAGGCGCGACGGGTCCTGCGCCCGGGCGGCGCCCTGCACTTCGTCGAGCACTCCCTGGCGCCCGACGCGCGGACGGTCCGGTGGCAGCGCCGCGTCCAGCCGGTGTGGGGGCGGGTGGCCGGCGGTTGCCACGTCGACCGCGACCTGCCGCGGGTCATCCGGGCGGCGGGCTTCGAGGTGACCCTCGACGACGCCCGCTACGTCGCGCCGGGCCCGATGCGGGCCTGGGGCTGGTTCGTCACCGGCACCGCCCGCCCCGCCTGACGGGAGGACGGGCGGGCGGACAGGTCAGGACCGGACGAGGCGGATGCCGGTCGCCACCAGCCAGAGGAGCCACAGGGCGAAGCCGAGGAGTCCGACGAAGAGCAGCGGCGAGCCGTCGGCGATGGCGAGGTTGCCCGCGCCCGCGGCCAGCATCAGGCCACCGCCGACGAGGCCGAGCCCGCGCTGCCAGGACGGCGTGAGCCCGCTCGAGTACGCCGCGAGGGCCAGGCCGACCGCGGTCGCCCCGAGCATCGGCAGTGCGAACGCGAAGGCCGCCGCGTGGACGCGCCAGACGAGCTCGAACTCGGGAGGCGCTGCGGTGAGCCCCGCGGCCGACACCGCGAGCCCCGTCTGGAGGACGTTGACCACGACGAGGACCGCCGACGCCGCCGACCCGGAGGCCAGGGCGAGGCGCGACCAGAGGGCTCCCGCTCCCCCACGATCCTCGACGAGGGAGTGCAGGCCGGTCACGAGCACGAGCAGCAGGGGCAGGTAGACGGCGACCAGCCCGGACGCCACCGCGACCGCGCCGCGTTCGGCGGCGTAGTACGCGACGACCTCGTCCATCGGGGTGTCGTAGCCCGGAGCACCCGCCGCCGCGAGCACCACGTTCTCCGCCACCACCCCCACCGCGACGGCGAGGGCCGCGGCGCCGACGAGACGGGCTCGCCCGGGACCGATGCCCGGCGTCGGCGTGGGGGTGGTGCTCTGACGTGCGTTCATGGTCGTGCTCCTTCGAGGGGTGGGGTCGGGTCGTCAGCCGCCGAGCGAGGCCACGAGGGCGGGCACCGGACGGAGCCACGTGCCGGCGTTGGCGACGGAGAGCAGCAGGAACACCCCGCCGGCGGCGCCGAACAGGCCGGCCCGCAGGAGCCACGTCGGCTGCGAGGACCCGCCCGGCCCGCGACGGCGCCACCGCCACCACACCGCGCGGACGGCCACGGCGGTCAGGACCGCGCCGGTGACGGCCGCGAGGACGGCGAACACCGCGTGGTACCGGGTGGAGTCGCCGAGCAGGGCACCGGCGACGCCGCCGACGGACGAGGGCGCGCCCGTCGCCACGGCGCTCCGCAGGTCTCCCAGCACGCCACCCACGGCGCCGGAGGACCCCGGCGGCAGGAAGGACGCCACGGACGCGAACGGCGCCACCGCCCCCTGGAGGTTCGCGAGCAGGAGGGTGAGCGCCCCGAGCAGCCAGACGACCGTCCCGGCGTAGGCCGAGCCCAGCAGCCGGCGGCGACGACCGCGGTCGGCGACCTCGGCCCGCCGGCGGACCGAGGACACGACGCCCACGAGGACGACGACCAGCAGGCCGGCGAGCCCCGCCTTGACGAGGTGGAACTCGCGCCACACGGCCGTCAGCTCGGCCAGGGCCGCCGAGCCGGCCACCGGGGCGGAGAGGTCGGCGCCGACGAAGGCCGACTCCGACGCCGCCCTCAGGGCCTCCTCACCGCGGAAGCCGCGCGCGGCCACGAACCACGCCGGGACGAGGAAGACCGCGGCGCTCAGGAGGAGTGCCGCCCACCCCCGAAGTGGATGCCTCCTCGCGGCAGCGGCTGGTGCATCCGGGGGTGACGGCACGGTGTTCACTCGAGGTCCTCTCACGACGTTCCGACGACGTGGAGGACGCTACTTTACGGTGTAAAGGGATGTCACGGACCGGAGGAGGAGTCAGGGATGGACCAGGGACAACCCTCAGGGCGGGGCTCCCTGACCGTCGAGCGCATCCTCGAGGAGGCGATGGCGCTCGCCGACGCCGGCGGCCTCGCGGGACTGTCCATGCGAGCCCTCGGCAAGCGCCTCGGCGTCGAGGGGATGGCGGTCTACCACCACGTCGCGCACAAGGAGGCCCTGCTCGACGCCCTCGTCGACGAGGTCTTCCGCGAGATCGCCCTCCCCTCCGGCGAGGACTGGAGGGCCGGGCTGCGCACGAGGTCGGTGTCGGAGCGCGTCGCCCTGCGCCGGCACCCGTGGGCCATCGGCCTCGTCGAGTCGCGCACCGCGCCGGGCCCGGTGACGCTCGCCCACCAGGACCACGTCGTCGGCTACCTCCGGGCCCGCGGCTTCGGCGTCCGCGCGGCGGCCCAGGTCCTCGCCTTCCTCGACGCCTACGTCTACGGCTTCGTCCTCCAGGAGGTGGCCCTGCCGACGGACCCCACCCCGGTCGTCGACACCCTGCGCGCACCCGGGGGACCGAACCCCTACCCGCACCTCGCGGCCGTCGTCACCGAGGTCGTCGACGCCGGCCACGACTTCGCCGAGGAGTTCGACGTCGGCCTCGAGCTGCTCCTCGACGGCATCGCGTCCCTGCGCGGCTGACGGCCCCGGCACGACGACCGCCGCGCCACCGGGTGGGTGGCGCGGCGGTGTCGTCGGTCAGCGGCCGAACAGCCGAGAGAGGACGCCGGTGCCCGGCTCGCCCTGGTGACCCGGGCAGCGGTCGGCGGACCGCACGTCCCGCATCACCTGGTCGACGTGCTGGCCGCAGCCGGCCCACGTCGTCTTGCCACAGGTCCGGCACGTGACGGCTCGGCACATGGTGTCCTCCTCGGGGTGTCGTCGCGGACGACTATACCCCAGGGGGTATCGCGACGCCACGCGCCGCCGTGACCGGCCTCAGGCGAGCGAGAGGAAGAGCTTCTCCATGGACTCGACGTCCATCGTCCCGCCCTCCGGGTCGGTGATGCACTGCCGCAGCCCGAGCGCGATGACGGCGAAGCCGGCCCGGTCGAGGGCCTTGGAGACCGCGGCGAGCTGGGTGACGATGTCCTGGCAGTCGCGGCCGTCCTCGATCATCTTGAGGATGCCGCCGATCTGGCCCTGGGCGCGTCGGAGTCGCTTGACGACGGCCTGCATCTCGGTGGCGTCCAGCTCCATCGCGAGGGTCTCCCTGGGGTCGTGGCGAGGTCCCGACTGTACCCGGGGAGGTACCCCGGGAAGCGGGAACGAGTGCTCCCGTCGGGGGCGACGGGAGCGGGGGTCAGCCGGCCTGCTGCGCGGCGACCTGGGCGCGGACCTCGTCCATGTCGAGGTTCTTGATGCCCTCGAGCACCTGCTCGAGCGCCGCCGGGGGCAGCGCGCCCGCCTGGCGGAAGACGAGGATGCCGTCCCGGAAGCCCATGAGGGTGGGGATCGAGGTGATCTGCGCGGCGCCGGCGAGGTCCTGCTCGGCCTCGGTGTCGACCTTGCCGTGCACGACGTCGTCGTGCTGCTCGCTCGACTTCTCGAAGGTCGGCGCGAACTGACGGCACGGGCCACACCAGGAGGCCCACCAGTCCACGAGGACGATGCCCTCGTCGCCGACGGTCTTCTCGAAGGTCTCGGCCGTGAGGTCCACGGTGGCCATGTCTGCTCTCCTCGGTGCTGCGGATGTCTGGTCGTGGATGGAACAGAATACCCCGGGGGGTGTATTCCCCGCCCCATCCCGTCAGGGAGAGAACATCCGCAGCGCCCGGGATCATCCCCGCGCGGCAGGATGAGCGCCGTGCCCGCCGCCCTGAACCGTGCCCTCGAGGCCGTCCTCGACGCCGCCGACGCCGCGGCCCTGCGCCGCGCGACGACGAGCCTCATCGAGGTCTACCGGTCCGGCGCACCCCCCACCGAGCAGGTGCTCCGCGACCCGACCACCGCCGCCGCGTACGCCGCCTACCGGATGCCCGCGACGACCGCAGCGGTGAGGCGGGTGCTGGCCCACACCCTCGCCGTGGCGCCCCACCTGCCGGCCGGCTCGCTGCTCGACCTCGGCGGCGGCACGGGTGCGGCCGCCTGGGCCGTGGCGGAGGCGGCCGCGGACCTGGCCTCGGTCGAGGTGGTCGACGCCTCGGCCGACGCCCTGGCCCTCGGACGACGCCTCGCCGCCCACGGCCCGGACGTGCTCGCCGCCGCGGGCTGGACCCGGCGCGACCTCGCCGCACCCGGGCCGCTGCCGCCCGCCGACCTCGTGACGCTCAGCTACGTCCTCGGCGAGCTGCCCGCAGACCTCCCGGCCCGCGTGGTCGACGCCGCGGCCGAGGCGGGCCGCACCGTCGTCGTGGTCGAGCCCGGCACCCCGCGGGGCTTCGGCGCCGTGCTGGCCGCCCGCGACCGGCTGCTCGCCGCGGGGTGGCACGTCGTCGCTCCCTGCCCGCACGAGGACGCCTGCCCCCTCGCCGACGCCGGCGACTGGTGCCACCTCGCGGTCCGGCTCGACCGGTCCGCCCTGCACCGCCGGCTCAAGGGGGCGGCGCTCGGCCACGAGGACGAGAAGGTCTCCTACGTCGTCGCCACCCGCGACCCCGTGACGCGGCCCCCCGGACGGGTGATGCGGCACCCGGTGAAGCGCAAGGGGCTGGTCCAGCTCGAGGTCTGCCACGCCGACGGCACCGCCGGCCGCGAGGTCGTCACGCGGCGCGACCCCGCCCCGTACCGGGCGGCGCGCCACGCCGCATGGGGGGACCGGTGGCCGATTCCGGGAACGGACCCGGCAGACTGACCGTTGACGCCGCTGGACAGGATCCGGCGGTAGCGTCGGGATTTCAGCACCAACGACAACCAGGAAAGGTCCCATGTCGACCAAGAAGGACATCGCCCAGGCCGTCGCGCAGCGCGCCGACGTCTCCGCCACCGCTGCCGAGGAGATCATCTCCGCGGCGTTCGACGTGGTCGCCGAGCACCTCGCCAAGGGTGAGGACGTCAAGCTCGCCGGCTTCGGCAGCTTCGAGACCCGTGAGCGCGCCGCGCGCACCGGCCGCAACCCGCAGACCGGCGAGGAGATCCAGATCGCCGCGTCCACCTCCGTGGGCTTCAAGGCCGCCGCGCAGCTCAAGCGCGCCGTCAACGGCTGACCCAGCACCACCCCGGACGGGGCGCCGACCACGTGGTCGGCGCCCCGTTCGTCGTTCCTGCCCGGCCCCGGCCGTTCAGCCCTGGCGGGCCTTGAGGCGCGGGGTGAGGCGGTTGATGACGTAGACCCTGCCGCGGCGCCGGACGACCTGGGATCCCGGGGCGTTCTTCAGCGAGCGGATGCTCGAACGTACCTTCACCGCACCTCCACCCGCCCTTCGGCGACGGCGCGCACGAGGCGGCGCGGGACGGCCACCTCGCGGCCCTCGACGGTGACGGGCACGAGGTCGGGCACGGCGGCCCTCCAGTTCGCCCTCCGGTGACGGGTGTTGCTGCGCGACGTACGGCGCTTCGGGACGGCCATCGGCCTCCTCCTTCGGTCGGTCCTGCGGGGTGGGTCAGGCGATGCGGCGGATGGCGCCGAGCCAGGGCTCGAGGCCGTCGGTGGCCACGTCCCAGAAGGGGCCGCGGGCGGCGAGCTCGTCGTCGGTGAGCAGGCACTCGACGAACACGCGGAGCAGCTCGTCGCGGGCGTCGTCCTCGCGCAGACCGGTGACGAGGATGCGGGTCATCGGCCGGGACCGGCCCCACTCGCCCTGCAGCCCGACGCTCAGCTGGCCGCCCGCGCCGTCCCACACCCCGATGGCGCCCGGCCGGCTGGCCAGCCAGAAGCAGCCGCGCGTCCGGAACGGCCCACCCCCGAGGACGTCGACCTTCTCCCGCAGGCGCCGGGGATGGAAGGGCCGCTCGGCCACGAGCTCCAGGCTCCACACCTGGTGACCCTCGCCGGCTCGGCTCGGGCCCTCGTGCACCTCGCCGACCCACGCCTCGGTGGCGTCGTGGTCGTGCAGGCCCGGCAGGAGCCGGTCGGCGCCCAGGCCCGGCCAGTCCCGGGTCACGAGCGCGCCGGGGCGGGCGAGGTGGCCGACCAGCTCGAGAGCGGCGTCGGGGGTCTCGCCGAAGAGCGCGACGAGGTCGGCGTACTCGACCATGCCCCCGAGGACCTCGCCGACCCCGCGCCGGTCGGTGTCGAGGGTCCCGAGGTCGCGCTCGGGGAGGATCTCGTCGCCGAGCAGGTCCTCGACCGCCGTCGCACCGTCGAGGGCGGCGACGACGCCGGCGATGCGCACGCTCGGCGCTGCCGCGGGGTCCCAGCCGAGGACCCGGCAGACCGAGAGGCCGTCGGCGGCGACCGGGAGGTGGGCGACGACGGCACCCCACCGGCCGAGGGCGCCGAGCCGCTCGAGGGTGGGCAGGACGTCCTCGCGGACGGCGCAGCTGGTGCAGGCGTGGTCGAGCGGGACGACCTCGCGCTCGAGCAGCCCGCTGAGGTCGCTGACGGTGCGCACGAGGTGGCCGGCGGGGGCGTCGAGGTCGTGCCGGACGACGACCGCGTCGGGGAGGTCGAACTGGAGGCCGATGGTCGCGGCGGCCATCGAGTCGGCATCCAGGCCGGTCACGAGGAAGACGGGGACCCCGCTCACGACGCGCCCCCGGCGCGGCGGTACCGCCGGGTGAAGCGCTCGACCCGCCCCTCGCTGTCGAGGGTCCGGGCCCGACCGGTCCAGAACGGGTGGGAGTCGGCCGAGACCTCGACGTCGATGACGGGGTAGGTCGTGCCGTCCAGCTCGACGGTCGACCTGGGGACACGGGTGGAGCGCGTGAGGAACATGGCGCCGGTGGAGCGGTCGCGGTAGACGACGGGCTCGTAGCGCGGGTGGATGCCGGGTCGCACGGGACCTGCCTCTCGTCGGAATAGTTTGATAACGATTCTCATTCTATGCCATGGTGGTCGCCCCGCCGCAACCACCCGAGAGGTCCGCCGATGTCCCGCACCTGCCAGGTGACCGGAGCCGCCCCCGGCTTCGGTCACGCCGTCTCGCACTCGCACCGCCGCACCAAGCGACGCTTCGACGTCAACGTCCAGACGAAGCGCTACTGGGTGCCCGGCCTGCGGCGTCACGTGCGCCTCACGGTGTCGGCGCGGGGGATCAGGACCATCGACGCCCGCGGCATCGACGCGGTCGTCGCCGACCTGCTCCGGAAGGGAGTGAAGCTCTGATGGCCAGGAAGTCCGCCGACGTCCGCCCGAAGATCGTCCTGCGCTCGAGCGCGGGGACGGGCACGAGCTACGTCACCGAGAAGAACCGGCGCAACGACCCCGAGCGCCTCGTCCTGCGCAAGTACGACCCCGTCGTGCGCCGCCACGTCGAGTTCAAGGAGTCCCGCTGATGGCGAGGAAGAGCCTGCGCGCCAAGGACGCCCAGCGGCGCGAGGTGGTGGCCCGGTACGCCGGGCGACGGGCCGCCCTGCGAGCCGCGGCGCGCGACCCGGACGCCACGGACGCCGACCGGGCAGCGGCCCGGTCGGCGCTCCGGCGGCTCCCCCGCGACGCCTCGCCGACCCGGCTGGTCCACCGCGACGTGGTCGACGGCCGGCCACGCTCGGTGTACCGGCGCTTCGGCCTCTCGCGCATCCGGTTGCGCGAGATGGCCCACGCGGGCGAGCTGCCGGGGGTCACGAAGAGCTCCTGGTGACCCCCGACCCCCGCCGACTTATTGCGAGTTCCGCCGCTCGACACGCCTGTCGATGGCGTGTCGAGCGGCGGAACTCGCAATAAGTGGGGACGTCACGGGGTTGGCCCGAAGGACCACACTCCCCCGACGTCGCAGGAGATGACCGCATGAGCCTCGAGCGCCCCACCGCCCCCAACCCCTACGAGCTGCTGCCGCAGGTCGACTCGTTCACCGTGACGAGCGAGGACATCACCGACGGCGCGCCCCTTAAGGACGACCAGGTCGCCGACAAGGGCAACACCTCCCCGCAGCTGTCGTGGAGCGGTGCCCCCGAGGGGACGCAGTCCTACGTCGTGACGGTGTTCGACCCGGACGCCCCCACCCCGTCGGGCTTCTGGCACTGGGTGCTCGTCGACGTCCCGGCCGACGTCACCTCGCTCGACACCGGCGCCGCGTCCGGCGACCTGCCCGGGACGGCCTTCCACGTCCGCAACGACGGCGGCGAGCACGGCTTCATGGGCGCCGCCCCGCCGCAGGGCGACCAGGTACACCGCTACTACGCCGTCGTGCACGCCGTCTCCGAGCCGACCCTCGGGGTCGACGCCGACGCCTCGCCGGCCGTCGTCTCGTTCAACCTCGCCTTCAAGACCCTCGGCCGGGCGATCATCCACGGGACCTACCAGCACTGATGCCGGTATCCGTCGTCGATCCCCGCGACGGAATCCGCAGTCATACCGCGCCCCCGCTGCACTTTCCGGCAGCGGGGGCGCCCCGTATGCTCACGTCCATGCACCAGTACATCGACGGTGGGCGCAGGGACGCGAGCACCGGTGAGACCTTCGCGGTTCTCGACCCCAGCACCGACGAGACGCTCGAGACGGTCACCCTCGCCGGACCGGCCGACGTCGACGCCGCCGTGGCCTCGGCCCGGGCCGCCTTCCCGGAGTGGTCGCGGGCGACGCCCGTCGAGCGGGCCACCGTCCTCGCGAAGGCCGCGGCGATCCTCGACGCGCGGGCCGAGGAGATCGCGCAGCTCGAGTCGCGCCAGGCGGGCAAGCCGATCCGCCTCGCCCGCGAGTTCGACGTCCCCGGCACGGTCGACAACACCGCGTTCTTCGGCGCCGCCGCCCGCCGCCTCGACGGGATGGCCAGCGCCGAGTACTCCGGCGACCACACGAGCTCGGTCCGGCGCGAGCCCATCGGCGTCGTCGGCTCGATCGCCCCGTGGAACTACCCGCTGCAGATGGCGGCCTGGAAGGTGCTGCCCGCCATCGCCGCCGGCAACACGATCGTCCTCAAGCCCGCCGAGATCACCCCGCTCACCGCGCTGCTCTTCGCCGAGGCCTTCACCGAGGCCGGCGCGCCGGCCGGGGTCGTCAACATCGTCACGGGCACCGGCCCGGTCGCCGGCGAGCACCTCGTCGGGCACCCCGACGTCGCGATGACCTCCTTCACGGGGTCCACCGCCGTCGGGCGCCGGGTGATGGCCACCGCCGCGGCCACCGGCAAGCGCGTGCACCTCGAGCTCGGCGGCAAGGCGCCGTTCGTCGTGTTCGACGACGCCGACCTCGAGGCCGCCGTCCACGGCGCGGTCGCCGGCTCGCTCATCAACACCGGCCAGGACTGCACGGCCGCCACCCGGGCGATCGTCCACCGCTCGGTCCACGACGCGTTCGTCCGCGGCGTCGCCGACCTCTTCGCGCAGGTCCGCATCGGCGCCACGTCCGACCCCGCCACCGACCTCGGCCCGCTGTCCTCGCGCGCCCACCAGGACAAGGTCGCCGGGATGGTCGAGCGCGCCCGCGGCTACGCGAAGGTCGTCACCGGCGGCCGGGCGCCCGCCGGCGAGCTCGCCCGCGGGTCGTACTACGAGCCGACCCTCGTCACCGACGTCCCCCTGGACTCCGAGATCTGGACCGACGAGGTCTTCGGCCCGGTGCTCGTCGTCGTCCCCTTCGACGACGACGACGAGGCGATCCGGCTGGCCAACGACACCGAGTTCGGCCTCGCCGCCTCGGCCTGGACCCGCGACACCTACCGCGCGGGTCGCGCCTCGCGCGAGATCGCGGCAGGCTGCGTGTGGGTCAACGACCACATCCCGATCATCAGCGAGATGCCGCACGGTGGGTACAAGCACTCCGGCTTCGGCAAGGACATGTCCGCCTACTCGTTCGACGAGTACACGAACGTCAAGCACGTCATGCACGACATCACCGGCGAGGCCCGCAAGGCCTGGCACCGCACGATCTTCACCCTGCCGGGCTGACCCGGACCGACTCACCGAAAGGCCTTCCGCGATGACCGAGTTCGCCACCCCCGACGTCCAGGCCGACCCCGAGAAGGGCGCCCGCGTCGCGCACGACGACCGCGCGCACGTCTTCCACTCGTGGTCCGCGCAGGCGCAGATCAGCCCGCTGCCGATCGCCGGCGCCTCGGGCAGCCACTTCTGGGACTTCGAGGGCAGGAAGTACCTCGACTTCTCGAGCCAGCTCGTCAACGTCAACATCGGCTACCAGCACCCGAAGCTCGTCGCGGCGATCCAGGAGGCCGCGGCGCGCCAGTGCACCATCGCCCCGAGCTTCGCCGACGAGTCGCGCTCGGAGGCGGCGCGGATGATCGCCGAGCGCGCGCCCGGCTCGCTCGACAAGGTGTTCTTCACCAACGGCGGCGCCGAGGCCACCGAGAACGCGATGCGGATGGCCAAGCTGCACACCGGCCGCCACAAGATCCTCACGACGTACCGCAGCTACCACGGCGCGACGGCCGGCTCGATCGTCGCCACCGGCGACCCGCGGCGCTGGGCCAACGAGCCCGGACTGGCCGGCATCGTCCACTTCTGGGGGCCGTACCCGTACCGCTCGCAGTTCCACTCCGCCACGGCGCAGGAGGAGGGCGAGCGGGCGCTCCAGCACCTGCGCGACGTCATCATGGTCGAGGGCCCGCAGACCATCGCCGCGATCATGCTCGAGACGGTCGTCGGCACCAACGGCATCCTCGTGCCGCCGGACGGCTACCTCGCCGGCGTCCGCGCCCTCTGCGACGAGTTCGGCATCGTCTACATCGCCGACGAGGTGATGGCCGGCTTCGGGCGCTGCGGCGAGTGGTTCGCCGTCGACCACTGGGGCGTGACGCCCGACCTCATCTGCTTCGCCAAGGGCGTCAACTCCGGCTACGTGCCGCTGGGCGGGGTCGTCATCTCCGCCGAGATCGCCGCGACCTTCGACGACCGCGTCTTCCCCGGCGGCCTCACCTACTCGGGCCACCCGCTGGCCTGCGCCTCGGCCGTCGCGTCGATGCGGATCTTCGAGGAGGAGGGGATCCTCGAGAACGTCCGCAAGGTCTCCGACACGGTCATCGCGCCGCGCCTGGCCGAGATCGCCGAGAAGCACCCGAGCGTCGGTGAGGTCCGCGGCCTCGGCTACTTCTGGGCCCTCGAGCTCGTCAAGGACCCCACGACGCACGAGCCGCTCGTGCCGTACAACGCGGCCGGGCCGGCGGCGGCGCCGATGAACGAGTTCGCCGGTGCCTGCAAGGCCGAGGGGCTCTGGCCGTTCACGCACTTCAACCGCACCCACGTCGTGCCGCCGTGCACGACGACGGCCGAGGAGATGGCCGAGGGGCTCGACATCCTCGACCGCGCCCTCGAGGTCGCCGACCGGCACGTCACCGCCTGACCCCACTCCCCCGGCCACGACGCGGGCCGGGCCCGAGCGCTCAGGTGGCGCTGGGCGAGGCGGACGGTGACACGGACGGCGAGGGGTTGGCCGGCTTCTTCGGGAGCTCGACGCCACAGGTCTTCGCGGCGGCGGCGAGGTCGGCGCGCACGGCCTGGCGCTGCTCCTTCGTCAGCGGGCCCCAGGGGCGAGCGACCTTCGCGTCGTCGAGGCACTGCCGCTGGGTGTCGCTCAGGCCGTTCCAGAACGCGCGGGCCTTCGGGAAGGGGAGCTCGACGCCGCACTTCTGCGCGGCCGCCGTGACCTGGTCGCGCAGGGCCTGGCGCTCGGCGTCGTCGAGCGGGCCGACGGGCCGGGTGATCTTCGCGCCCTGGAGGCACTCCCGCTGCGTGTCGGAGAGGTTCTTCCACCACTGGCGTCCGGGGCGGACCTTCGGGGCCGGCGTGGTGGGGTCGGCGGCGGTGGCGCCGGACCGGACGGCGTCCACGGCGGCCACGGGGGTGGGGGCGGCGGTCGCGCTCGTGGCGACGATGCCGGTGGTGACGGCGGCGCCGCCGACGGCGAGGGCGACGAGGGAGGTGCGCAGGACGGGCATCGGGTGCTCCTGGGGGTTCGTGGTGGATCGGTGACGGCGACCACGTTCCCGCCCGAGCCTCGAGCCCACCCCGGGCCGACCTCGTGACTTCCTGAGGACCGGAGGCCCTCGGCCGGGGCCTCACCACGTCAGCGCAGGACGAGCACCTGGTCCTTGCGGATGACGTCGGGGTCGACGATGTGGTTGAGCGCGACGAGCTTCGCGACGGTCGTGCCGAAGCGCTGGGCGATGCGGAAGAGCGTGTCGCCGGCCTTCACGACGTAGGTGGGGTGCGCAGCGACCACCTTCTGCGCCGCGGCGGCCACCGGTGCCGCGGCGAAGAAGGCGGCGGTGTCGATCGGCCCGGGGTCCCAGTGCCCGAAGGCCGGCCCCTCCTTCGGCCCGTTCTGGCCGGGGACGTGGCAGTGGCCGAGCCAGCCGGACCACGCCGCGTACTCGGCGTACGACGCGCGCAGGGTGGCGGCGTCGCCGTAGCTCTTCGCCGGCCGGGTGATCCAGCGGTCGGGCACGCCGTTGGCGCGGATGTCGCGCATCATCGCCCGGAAGTTCGGCCCCGGCCGCCACGTCTTCGTGAACGGGGCAGCGGCGTCGGCGACCACCTCGATCTGGATGACCCGCGACCCGGTCTTGTTGGCCGAGTGCGGGCCCGCCCCGGTGCACAGGGCCCGGGCACTGCGGTCGAGCGCGAAGTACTGCCCGAGCCGGTCGGTACGCGGGTCGTAGAGGTAGTGCGGCTCGGCCTTGTTGCCGATGAGCGTGCGGTGCATCTTCGCGAACCAGTCACCCCCCGAGGGGCTGACCGTCACGTGCAGCACCGCCTTGGCGGTACCCCCGGCGAGGGCTCCCGACGACCCGGCGGCCAGGAGGTCCTCGGCCTCCTTCGTCCAGCGTGTGGCCATGACCTGCTCCCGTCCCGAGGGTGATGGGGGAACGGAGGCGCGGGCCGGCGCTGCTGATACATCGGCCGGGCGCGGCCCTGGTCCGTCTGCCCCGCTCTGGTCCATCCGCCCGGCTCTGGTCCATCCGCCCGGCTCTGGTCCATCCGCCCGCGTGGCGGCGAAAGATCGCCGCCACCCGGAGGAACGGACCAGAGCCGACGTCGGGCGACCGGCCCCGGCTCGGTGTCTCCAGCAGGTCCCGAGGTTTCCTCCAGACAGGCACCGGCTCGGCGTGGGAGCGTGGACGGCGTGGCCGACCCCGCCCCCGCCCCGCGCGTCCTCGTCGTCGACGACGAGGAGAACATCGCCTACCTCGTGACCTCAGCCCTGCGGCTGGCGGGGATGGACGTCACCGCTGCCGCGACCGGCGAGGAGGCCTTGGCCACGGCCACCCGCACCCGCCCCGACGTCGTCGTCCTCGACGTGATGCTCCCCGACCTCGACGGCTTCGAGGTGCTGCGCCGGCTCCGGGCGACCGGCAGCACCGCGCCCGTCCTGTTCCTCACCGCACGCACCGACACCGCCGACCGGGTGCGCGGCCTGACGAGCGGCGGCGACGACTACATCACCAAGCCGTTCGCGCTCGAGGAGCTCGTCGCGCGCGTCCACGTGGCGCTGCGCAGGGCCGGCACCGCCGCCGCGCCGAGCGCCCGCCACCGCGTGCACGACCTCGTGCTCGACGAGGACCAGCACCGCGTCTGGCGCGGCGGCACCGAGGTCCACCTCACGGCGACGGAGTTCAGCCTGCTGCGGCTGCTCCTCGTCAACGCCGGACGCGTCGTCACCCGCGCGCAGATCCTCGACCACGTGTGGCAGTACGACTTCGCCGGCGAGACGGCCATCATCGAGTCGTTCGTCTCGACGCTGCGCAAGAAGGTCGACACCGTCCCGCCGAAGCTCGTCCACACCGTCCGCGGGGTCGGCTACACCGTGCGGGAGCCGTGATGACGCTGCGCCGCCGGCTCGTCGTGGCGGTGTCCGTGCTCGCCGTCCTGGCCGTGGCCGCCGGGGTCGCCGTCGTCCTCGTCCAGCGGGCCTTCCTCGTCGGGCGCCTCGACGCCCAGATCAGCGCGCTCGCCGAGAACCCGCGGGCCCTGATCCTCGCCTCCCAGCGGGCCGACGGTGCCGTCGCGTCGGCCGCCCTCAGCGACGTGTACGTCGGGAGGATGAGCGCCGACGGGCGGCTGACCACGGTGCTCGCGCCGCAGGCCGACCCCGCCCTCGTCCCGGACCTCGCCCCGGGGGAGCAGGTGCTCGCGCCCGCGGGTCGTGCGACGGCGTCCGGTGAGGCCCCGCGCGTGCGCGTCGTCACCGTGCTGCTGGCCAACGGTCGCGCCCAGGCCGTCATCGCCGTCCCGACCACCTCGGCCGACGTCACGACCCGACGCCTCGCCCTGACCCTCCTGCTCACCGGGCTCGTCGTCGCGACCTTCGTCGGGCTGCTGCTGTGGTGGGTCGACCGGCTCGGCCTGCGGCCGATCGCGGAGATGACCGAGGCGGCCGACGCCATCACCGCCGGTGACACGAGCCGCCGCGTCCCACCCGGCCTGCCGGGCACCGAGGCCGCCCGGCTCGGCGAGGCGCTCAACACGATGATCGACACGACGACGGCCACGAACGAGCGGATGCGCCGCTTCGTCGCCGACGCCTCGCACGAGCTGCGGACCCCGCTGACGACGCTCGGCGGGTACGCGGCCCTGCACGCCACGCGGGAGCCGGGACCACTCGACGTGGACGGCCGGGCCGACGTCGACGACGCGATGCGCCGGATCGGCGCCGAGGCGGCCCGGATGCGCCGGCTCGTCGACGGCCTCCTCGACCTCGCCGGCCTCGACGCACCGGACGCCCTGCGCCGCGAGCCGGTCGACCTCGCCGCCGTGCTCCGTGACGTCGTCTCCGACCTGCGCGTCGTCGCCCCCGGCCGCGCCGTGACGCTCGATGCGCCCGAGCACCTCGTCGTCACCGCCGACCGCGACCGGGTCACCCAGGCCCTCGTCGGGCTGACGTCCAACGCCGTGCGGCACACCCCGGACGGGACGCCCGTCGCGCTCCGGGTGCTCGTGCGGCCGGGGTGGGTGCGGGTCGAGGTCGTCGACGCCGGCCCGGGCATCCCGGCCGAGCACCTGCCCCACCTCGTCGAGCGCTTCTACCGGGTGGACCGCTCGCGCTCCTCGGGCAGCGGGGGCTCGGGGCTCGGGCTGGCCGTCGTCGACGCCGTCGCCCGCGCGCACGGCGGCTCGCTCGAGGTGACCTCGGAGGCGGGGCGCGGGAGCATCTTCGTGCTCGTGCTGCCCGCCTGACCCTGTGGACGGGCTCGGCGGATGTCGCCACGGCGACGTACGGTAGGACGTTCAGGGATCGCCGGAGCAGGGGCGTCCCGTGTCGGTTCCAGGAGGGTGTGCGTGGCCCGGGTCGTCACTGCCGTGCGACTCTCCGAGCTGACCAACCGCGAGCTCGGGGAGGTCTGCGGCACCGTCACCGTCGCGCGCGGGCTCGCGTACGCGCGCGAGGGACGCGTCGTCGACGTCGAGGTCTCCGCCGACGGCGCGCACGCCACCGGATGGGTCGGCGGCAGCTCCGGCCAGACGTACACGACCCACGTCGCGCTGCGCCCCGAGGAGGAGGGCGGCCGGCAGCGGCTGCGGCGCTGGCACAGCCAGTGCTCCTGCCCGGTCGCCGGCGACTGCAAGCACGCGGTCGCCGTGGCCGCCCGCATCCGCGAGCTCAACCCCGCGCCCGCCTCCCCCGACGAGCCGCCCACCCCCACGTGGGAGCGCGCGCTCGGCGGGCTCCTCGACGAGGACGCCCCCCGCGACTTCACCCCGGTCGGCCTGCTGCTGGAGTCGGCGAGCGCCCAGCAGGGCCGGGTCCGCGTCACCGAGGACACCGGTCGCGGCCAGCTGAGGCTGCGCCCGGTCGTCCCGGGCGTGCGGGGCGCGTGGATCCGCACGGGCGTCTCCTGGGAGTCCTTCGCCGGCGGCTACTACGGGTACGGGGCGGTCACCTTCTCCGACGACCACCGCGACACGCTGACGGCCATCGCCGACGCGCACCGGCGCTCGGTCCGCGCCTTCGGGTACGGCCGGATGCCCGACGCGATCCTCCTCGACCACCTCGGCCCCGGCTGGGTCGGGCTGCTGCGCGCGGCCGACCGCGCCGGCATCCGCCTGCTCACCGACCTCACCGGTCAGGGCGAGGTCGCCTTCGCCCCCGACCCTGCCGAGCTCGTCGTCGACATCGAGCGCACCGCCGACGGCGCCGCCCTCCACCCCCGCCTCGACCTGCCCGTCGGCCCGGGCACCGACACCCACCTCGTCGGGTCGCCGGCCACCGGGTTCTGGCTCCGCGACGACGACACCCTCGTCCTCGGCGCGCTCGCCGAGCCCCTCGACGCCACCCGGCAGCGCCTCCTCGACCTCGGTGTCGTCGAGGTGCCCGAGGCCGACTGGACGCGCTTCACCGTCACCCACCTGCCCGGGCTGCGCCGCAAGGCCCGGGTCCGCAGCCTCTCCCCCGAGCTCGACCTCCCCGAGGCCGTCCCCCCGCGGCTGCACCTCTCGGTCACCGTCGAGCCCGGCCACCGCACCCACCTCGCGTGGGGCTTCCGGTACGGCGGCACGAACGGCGTGCACGTCCCCCTCGGCTCCGAGGACCCCGACCCGATGCGCGACCGCTCCGCCGAGCGCCGGCTCGAGGCCGAGCTGCGGGACGTCCCCGACGCCGCCGGGTTCGCTCCCCTCTGGCAGGTCGTGGCGCACCAGCCGCACCTCGTCCCCGAGGTCCGCTTCCACGGGTTCACGACGGTCGGCTTCAGCCGGCTGCTCCCCGTCCTCGAGGAGCTGCCGTTCCTCGACGTCGACGTGCACGGAGAGGTCGCCGAGTACACGGAGGTCGACGAGGCCCCGCTCATCCAGGTCTCGACGAGCGACGGTGCGGGCGGCGGCTCCTCCGCGGCCACCGACTGGTTCGACCTCGAGATCTCGGTCACCGTCGCCGGCGAGGACGTCCCGCTCGCGCCGCTCATCGAGGCCATCGCGCGCAAGCACGAGCACCTCATCCTCGACTCCGGCACGTGGTTCGCCCTCGAGCGCCCCGAGCTCGAGACGCTGCGCCGGCTCGTCGAGGAGGCACGCTCGCTCCAGGACAAGCCCTCGGACCCGATGCGCATCTCCGCGGTGCACGTCGGGCTCTGGGAGGAGCTCTCGGCGCTCGGGGTCGTCGAGGAGCAGAGCGAGCGGTGGACGCGCACCGTCGGGCGGCTCGTCGACGGCACCGGGCTCGCGCCGGCCGAGGTGCCCGAGGGCCTCGACGCCACGCTGCGGCCCTACCAGGTCGAGGGGTTCCAGTGGCTCTCGATGCTCTGGGACTGCGGGCTCGGCGGGGTGCTCGCCGACGACATGGGCCTCGGCAAGACCGTCCAGATGCTCGCGATGGTCCAGCGCGCCCACGAGCTCGGCGAGCTCGACCACCCGGTGCTCGTCATCGCCCCCACCTCGGTCCTGTCCACGTGGGCCAGCGAGGCCGCCCGCTTCGCCCCCGAGCTGCGCACGGCCGTCGTCGAGCGCACCCGCGGCAAGGACCGCCGCAGCCTCGCCGACGCGGTGGGCGACGCGCACGTCGTCATCACCTCGTACACGGTGGCCCGCATCGACGAGGAGCAGTGGCGCTCGCGGCCGTGGGGTGCGGTGGTGCTCGACGAGGCGCAGTTCGTCAAGAACCACCAGGCCAAGACCTACCAGGCGGTGCGGCGGCTCTCGGCCCGCGCGAAGTTCGCCATCACCGGCACGCCGCTCGAGAACTCGCTGATGGACCTCTGGTCGCTGCTGTCGATCGTCGCCCCGGGGCTGCACCCGCGGCCGGGCGCCTTCAAGGAGCAGTGGGCCAACCCGATCGAGCGCGACGGCGACTCCGACCGGCTGGCCACGCTGCGCCGCCGCATCCGCCCGCTGATGCTGCGCCGCACCAAGGAGTCGGTCGCCACCGAGCTGCCGCCGAAGCAGGAGCAGGTGCTGACCGTCGACCTCCACCCGCGGCACCGGGCGGTCTACGACCGGCACCTCCAGCGCGAGCGGCAGCGGCTCCTCGGGCTCATCGACGACCTCGACGGCAACCGGATGGCGGTGCTGCGGGCGCTCACGGCGCTGCGGCAGCTCTCCCTCGACCCCTCGCTCGTCGACGAGGAGTACGCCGGGCTCGCCGAGTCCGCGAAGGTCGACGCACTCGTCGAGCACGTCACCGAGCTGGCGGGCGAGGGGCACCGGGCGCTCGTCTTCTCCCAGTTCACCGGGTTCCTCGCCATCGTCCGGCGGCGGCTCGAGGCCGAGGGCATCGCCTACGAGTACCTCGACGGCCGCACCCGCGACCGCGCCGACCGCATCGCCGCCTTCCGCGACGGCGAGGCGCCGGTG
>QAXK01000196.1:0-13066 GCA_004335735.1 Chlorella sp. KRBP
TGCAGCTGCTGTTGCTGCTCTTGCTCAGCTTCATCGCTGATGTCAATCATGATCACATCACTGACAGGAGCCACTGGGCCCACATGCCCAGAAGCCTGCAACCCAGCCTCAGGGTCAGAAGAGCCCAGCAGATCTGCCCCCTGTCGTACAGCGTCTTGATCGACTGCACTGTCTGTGGGCTGTGCTGGGGCAGGAGAGACACGGCCAGCCCGCTGCTGTGCGATGCCCTGTTCAACAGCATCGCTAAGGTGCTGAGTTGGGGCTGGTGACACACTGCCGAGAGCCTGTTTTGGCTGCAGTGAGGAGCTGCTCAGAGGTTGAGTGGGGGCAAGCGACGCACTGTCAAGTGGCTGAGTTGGGGCAGGGGACACACTAGCTGACGGCCTGCTGGGGCCAGCTGCTGCTGCTGCTGCTGCTGAAGTCACCTGTGGGCTGTTGGTCGGCTGCTGCTGCCCATGCCCTGATTCTGATGACTGCCGCCCTGCTGCAGCCGCTTCAGCTGCGGTGCCTCGTGCTGCCACTCCTGCTGCCGCCGCTCCTGCGCCTGCCCCTGGTGCTGCCGTGTCTCCTGCACTGCCAGCTGGTGCTGCCCCTGCTGATGATGATGATGTGTCGCCTGGCAGCGGCACACCCGCTGCTCTGCAATGCGGGCAGCGCATGAAGGTCCTGCCGTCCACCTGCACAAACTCTGCTCCATGCGGCACACACTGCCGGTGGTGGTAGGCACGCACCCAGCAGCAGCAGCACCACACCATGCACTGCGGCAGCGACAGCAGCAATAGTAGCAGTAGCGACAGGTAAGCCAGCTGCAGCAGCAGGTGAGTGGCTGCAGCAGCATGCAGGTCATTGAGATGGCATGAGGCGAAGCCTACAGCATTCATCGCAGCATCTACCTTTGTGGAGGCAACACCGAGTGCATGTGCAGCTACCCTGCACACCTGACATGGTGCAGGGTTATGCAGGGCTCTGACCCTTCGAAATTCCACAAGACCCGTCTGCACCAAAACCAACAAAGTCGTCGCAACAGGCAGCCCACCAAGCCCATCAAGTCCAACGTACCTCCTGCTTGCCGTTGAGCATGCAGCCATGGCATCCATGGCTGGGGCAGATCAGCACCAGCTCCCCAGACGCCACCCTCAGCGCAGCCTGCTGTGCAGCAGCGATTGCTGAAGTGACAGCAGCACTCAGCGGCTGCTGCCCTGGCTGCAGGGCCTGCTGCTGCTGCTGCATCAAGATGCCCAGGAGGCCATCGCACAGGGCCTGTGCCTGCTCTGTGACAGTAGCCCCTGCCCGGCTGCCCCCTGCCTGGCCCCGCTTTTGCTGCTGTGCTGCCTGCTTGGCCAGCGTGACACACCTAATGCCAGCTGCATTCATCAGCAGCAGGCAGCCCGCGTGGTAGCGCCGGGTGCAGTTGCCCCCGGCACGCCCTGCATGCCCAGTGATCAGGACACCCTCCTGGTTGCCACACACCATGCACGCATCCGTGCACACCAGCACATCGCGGCCGTAGTTGTGTGTGAGGTCCCCTGGTGCAGCTGCCGACACCCTGTGCGCCCTGCTGCTGCTGTCGATGCCGCCAGCGCCCGCCGCTTGCCTGGCGTAGCGGTGGCCGCGGCGCTGCTGCTGGTCCTGGCGCCTGGCGCTTTTCCTGCGGGGGTGAATGGTGTCCAGCTCAAGGTCTGCCTCAAAGTCCTCTGGGTCATCGTCATAGTAGAACTCTGCAGGGTCCCACACGTCCTCGGGTGCTGCGTCGTCTGCTGCACAGAGCTCGTGAGACTCGTACACAAAGTCGCCGTCATGGTAAGCCTGCCTGCACGCACAGAAAACATCACAGAACATGGGCATTGAAGAGAGTCAACACAGAGAGCATGCCCAGGCAGGTTTCGAAGCTACAGGAGACGTTTTGCACCATCTGCCACCAAGACCACACACTGAAGACTCCAAACAGTGCTTGGGAGGGTGTGCAACCCACCTTTGCCGCTTGCGCTTGGCCTGGGTGCGCCCAGCTGCTTCTGCTGCAATGGCTGCTGCCACCGCAGTCCAGGGTGCTACCTGCACACCCCGGCTCGCCTTGGCAGCTGCTGCATGCCGTGGGTCAGGCAGTGGGGGTGGTGCTGTGCCCTGCTTGCGAGTCATCTCCCAGGGGTTACCATACCGCCAGTCCTCAGGCTGCAGCCTGCAGAACAAACGATGTGGAGGCACGCATGCTCGTAAGGTTGGAGGCACCATGCAGATGGGCGTGCAGGTGTCACCACTTCTGCAGGCTTTCCCAACGGCATGCAGAAGCAAGCAGAGACGCAGTACTGCGTGCAGAACAAAGCGGTACAGCGCATGTACAGGGGCCACTATCGGCTGCTGGTACTGTGTACAGCTCCTGCAAGCAGCATACACATAGGGCTGCAGCGCTGCATGGTCATGCACGTACTTTGGGTCTTGGTCGTGGCCCTCCCACTTGACAGCAATGGACCAGAAGGGTGACGCGAAGAAGGGGTCATCAGGCTTGCGCTGCCTGTACCCCTGCACAACCCCCCTGCGGTCACGCACACCAGGCCAGCAACAGCACTAACCTGAGCCTTCTTTCCTTTCAAGACGGAGAACAAAGCTCCTGTACCGACAGAGCGCTTGCAGGTGCACTATGGGCTCCACACTGCAAAGTAAACACAAACTTCAGAGTTGAGCTGTTGAACAAAAACCCGTGACTGCATGTCAGATGACGCCAGCGCAGCACGGCACGGCACTTTGCAAGCAGCGGTGACCCCTCAGCTCGTCAGCCGGTCAGCAACTCACGGGAAGGGTTGGTTGTCCCAGAGCATTGAGAAGGCATCACCGACACGCAATGCCTGCCAGCTCCTCAGCCCGCTGTCAAAGGCTGCGGCATCCACCAGGTAGTCGGAGCTCTGCAGCAGCAAACGCACAGCACCACACAGCAACACGCAGCATGGTTCAACCACAGCCAATGGGCACAGCCTGCTTGCAAGATGCTGCTGCAGGGCGCAACATGGAGAACGCAGTCACGTCAAGAAGTCACAGCACTGAAGGGCGTCACATCGTATTGTACGCATGGCGACTCGATACCTGAATGTTGAAAGCCGGGTACTCCAGTGTGCAGGTGTGGGCCATCTGCTGCACCTGGCCGTATCCCTGCAGGCCCCTCTGCTGCCAGCTGCTGTCTGCCTGGCTCCCTGGACCCTCCAGCTGTGCATCTGCTGCTTCGTCAGACAGGGGCGCTGCCGGCAGCCGCTGCAGCACCACCCGCATTGACAGCCGCTTGCACAGCGGCCGCTGCTGCTGGGCAGGGACGGCAACTGCAGTACTGTCACCCCACACACGTTCGTGTTCCAGGAAACCATGCTCCAGGGTTTGCAGGCCGTCCTGCGGCTGCTGAGCTTCAGTGACGGACGCTTGCTGCTGCTGCTGTTGGTGCAATCCGTGTTGCTGGGACACCTGCAAACCCTGCTGCTGTGGCTCCTGCTGGTAGAGCTCCTTGCAAACGAACTGCACTTCCAGCAGCTTGCAGCGCTCCACGATAGCTGCAAGCAGCAGGGAAAAGTGCATACTCAGAGACACAACTGCAGGTCATAACCGAGGCGCGCAGCTGGCCGGACAAGTCCTACATGAGCGTGCAGCCCAATCAAGGTGCCCAACAATGTGCACCATCAGCAAAGCACACAGCAAGCGCTCACCGAAGGGCACACTGTCCAACTGCGTCAAAGGGGACACATGGACCGGGCAAGCCCCCACGCGCCCTGTCAGCTCCCTGCAGAGCAGCTGCTGTGGCTGCAGCAGGTTGGGGCACGGCAGCCACTGCAGCTGTGGTGGCGCAGGGAGCTTCTTCCAGCCTGCTGGTGCTGCAGCCCGCATCTGCAGTGGCAACTGCAGCTTGAATGCAAGAGGCTGCAGCTTCTGATACCTGCGCAACGGAAACACTCAGTGCAGCAATATGTCTAATGACTGCAGAATCTATACTGGTGGATCACAGCATGCATCACAGACAAGACCAACAAAGAGGCTGTCATGCTCAACAACACTGCCTTGAGGGCAGCGTGCGTCGGGAGTCTCCATCTATTGTTACTTTGCAGTGCTGAATTTCTTTCTACTGTGCGGTGTGTCTTTGTGCAGTGAAACTAGTTGGCGCCACAAGGCAGTCTGCCGTTGCAAGGCTGTTCGCTGACGCACCCCTCTTGCAGGACAACAACAGTGGGGCAGGGTGTCTTGGCCAGTGCCAGAAAGTCCTTGGCATTCTCATAAGCCACGTCACCGTCGAGATCCTGCCAGAAGTCTGCATCTTGCCGGGCAGCATGGAACTCTTCCTCTGACAGCAGAGTCTGCAGACAGTGCCATGCCAGAGATGAGGGCAATGAATGGTGTCTGCAGTCAACTACCTGTGTGCCTACTGTCTTATACATATCATAGAGAGGATTAGGGCCAGTACTGGCCCATAGCTGGCAATCAGCTGGCTCCCACCTCACACCAGCAGAGCTCCATCAGTGGGTGCTCTGTTGTTAACGCTCAATGCGCAGCTGTACTGGGCTCCTCTTGCCCAGTTACGTATCGTATCTTTACATCAATATCCATAACATCCACAACGAAAGAGCACGCATATCAAGAAGAAGGGGCTCGCGTGCTGCGTGCTGTGGCGACAGGGAACTGTGCTAAAAGCGCACATGTGCTGTTCAACAAGATAAACGTGGGACTGGACCGCAAACGCAGAGGCAGCCAGGGACTACCGGACGGGCACAAACCCCCAGGTCCTGGCATGCACAGAAATGGGTGCTGCTGCTGTGGCTTCAGCTTCTGCTGCCCTCAGTCCAGGAGCTCAAGTGCCGAGGAGGCCACTGGGCGCCCTGACCTGGAGCTATTGCGGGACAGTGCACCTGCCTTCCTGGCAGGCCACCCGCCACTGCCACTTGGGGGCCCCACAGCCATAGGCACAGCCTGAAGGGCGTGTGTGCTTTGTGGAGGGCACGACGCAGAGCTGTTGGGTTGCACCACCTGCTCACGCATCAGATGTGACCACGGCTTGGGTTGGCTATGCCTGGTGCTGCTTGTCCTGCTGACAGGCTGCAGCTGCCGGCGCGGGAAGTCGTCACTCTCGCTGCCACTGCCCGCGCTGCCTAAAGTCAAACTGACCCTCCTGCTGCTGACACCCTTCAGTCTGGCATCAAGGGCACCGACAGCACGCAGCTCGTCCAGGCTGGCGGGAACAGCACTGGCCTTTCCTGCAGCTTTGGCCAGCCCCTGCCTCCAGCTGGACTCCAACTGCCTCCTAGTGGTTGCAGTGTTGGACAGCAGTGCAGCTGTGTGCACAACAGAAGCTGCACCTGCATCTGCATCTGCATCTGCACCGGAGACACACCTGCGCAGCACGGGCTTGGCGCTGCTGTTGCTGCTGCTGGGTGGCAGGCGCGCTGGCAGCGACGACAGCGCCCTGAGTTGCCTGACGGATGCTGTGTATGCTGCGGGCTGGTCCTGCCCCAGCCTGATTTGTTGTGGTGTTGCGCTCGGCGTGCTGACCATGCCCTTGCCTGCAGGCTGCAGCTGCTCACCCACAGAAAGCCTGCTGGAATCAACCCAGTCAGGAGCCCCATGATGTGAGCCGTGCCTCTGCATGCTGCTGCTGCTGGGTCTGCCCGGCCCTGACAGCCGCCGCTGCGTGTTGCTGGAAACCTGCCGCCCCGTGTCAGCCTCGCCGCTGCAGCTGCCCATAGCTCGTGGCGGTAAGGCTGCTGCATGCTGCTGTGACCCCTCCCAGTCAGCGCTGTTGTGGCGCCCATGATCAACTTTTGTTGAGGCACTGTGTGGGAGCTGCATGCTTCGGGACCCCATTGCACCATCGTGTGTGTACAACGGACTGCCTGTGCTGCTGCTGCCAGGAGGGCTGCTTGCAAACACCAGCTGCTGTGGCTGGAAGCTCAAGTTTGAGCCAGGCTGCTGTTGCTGCTGCCGTGGACTGCTGTGATCAGCCAGCCAACCAAACTGTGTGGCATCTGGGCCCTGCTGCGGGTCTGCTGCGGCAGGCTTGAACTCAACCTGATCCTGCAACGCACCCCAATGTGTGTTTGCTGCTGCATCCCTGCTGTCCCATGCGGCACTCTTGGCGGCGTTCTTGGCCTCATGTTCGCGATTGGCCTGCAGCTGAGCTGTCTCGTCCTCCAGCACATCCCTAGCGCTGTTGGTATCCTCCGCAGCAGCTGACATGCCCCTGCCTGGACTGTGCAGCCTGCTGCAGTCTGAGGGGCTGCTGCCTTCTGACGCAGCTGCGGCACTGCCATCGATGGCGTCACAGCTGTAGCCTTGTGGCTCTGCCTGCAGAGCCGCCCCAGGCTGCTCACCATCAGCATGGTGTTTGTCATGGGGCCTGGGCAGCAGCTCTGACAGCAGGACTGGCTTTAGCTGCCCTTGCCCGTCTTGCTGCAGGTCCTGCAGCACCTGTTTATGCAGCGTCAGGCATGCTAGAGACACCTCAGCACAAACATCACTGTCCTGGGATGATCCTGAGCTGAGCTGTGCTTCGTGGTCCAACAGCTCTGGCGGCTGCTCTAGCTGCAGCTGCCGCAGCAGGGCCTGCGCTGCTTGCTGTAGGGCATCTGTGGCTGCATCTTGTAGGTCTGCCAGCTGTGTTTGAGTCTGCTGCTGCAGGACTAGCACCTGCGTATTTCAAACACAAGATGCACATGCAGCATGCACAATTGAGACGGCATGTTGCTACCACAGTTGTTGACAATCGCCTCTCCTGCGGCAGGAGTCTTGCCCCTGCCAGGGCTATGCATGCAGAGTCAATCCTTCTCAGGCATCATGAATACATAATCAGCAAGCCTTGATGACAGCTGCTGACCATGACAGACGCCCACTGAGGGGCTCAGATGGACGGGTGTACTTGACATGTCTAGTATAGAAACGTCTCAAGAGCGGTGTTGAAACTCTGAAAATATCACCCCACCTGCTGCTCAAAGCTGTCAGTCAGCTGCTGTAGCTTTCTGTTGTAGTCATCCTGTATTGCATATGCCTGCACCTCTTGATGCTGACGCACGTCTTCCTGCACAACTGCCAGCACGTGCAGGCACTGCTCCAGCTTTTGTTCCGTCCTGCATATGCCTGTACAGCAAAAGAGGGAAATGCCGAGTCATTCCAAACTGGCCGAAAGCCACGTCAAGGCACAGCAGTTGGGTTTGTGCAGCAGTACTAGGGCTACCACGTGAGCAGCAGCACTTGGTAATGCATGCATATGTGCTTGGCCCAGGGTGGCTTGACCAGGGTGATGTATGTTGGAAACCCAAAACACGCTATTGCTGTGATTACCTACCTTCATGAAGTAGGTTCATAGCTGCTTGTGCCCTGCATTTGAGGGTTTGCTGAAGCTCTTCCATGGCTGAATGCACAGAAGCAGCAGGTACATGCACACCAACAGCATATCAGGTGACAGAAACGCAGAAATCGCCAAAAAAGCAGCTAAAGTTAGCTTGCACTACTTTCAGTTGATTTGAAGCATCAGAGATGCCGTTAGCAACTGACAGTTGCCACTGAACCGAGGTGACTAATGTTGACAAACCATAAGGACTTCCTCGGACGCCCTCCCTTTTGCCGGCATGCAATCATTGCTGTGGCCAATCCTGTTTTTTGCGTTCAGCTTTGAGGAGTGTGCTGATCAGCAGACACGCAGATAATGCCACCTGGAGGGAAACGTGATGTGGATGCGTTGTGGCAGCAGCTGAGGCAGCGTGAGACAATCTCTAAGGAAGATCGTCTAGAGTCGCTATGGCGAAATGTTCAAAGCGGCACGCAGCGGCACAGTATGTCCACGAAACCGTTGTGGCAACAACAGCAGCAACCCACTGGCCAACAGCCTAGCAAAGACAGCAGCAGTGAAAAGTCCTTGGACGCTTTCAAGAGCGGCATCAAAGATGGTTCAGCTGTAGTACAGCTTACAACAGCTTTGCAGAGCCATGATGCGTATGCGGTCAGGAAAGCACTGAAGCAGCTGCAGGTGAGGAAGTTCACATCACGCTTTCTAGGCAACACAGAACCATTCTTACCAGAGCAGCTGAACCTATCGACATCACCAACATATGCCTTGTCAATTCAACGTTTCTGGTTCACGTGCAGGCTGCCCTCGCAGATGTTGAGATCGCCAGGGCTGTGCCATCTGCAAAGCTCTGCAAGGCGCTGCTGCGCAGCTTTGACAACCGCACAGAGGCCTGCAGAGACATGGCAGTCAGCTGCCTCACGCAGATCCTCCATGTTGACCCTGACTCAACACTTTCCTTGCTACCATATGTCATGCCTGTGCTTGTGGAGCGCATGCAGTGTGATGAGGTGAGCAGCTGTTGCCGCAGCATACTGTGCTGAAGCAGCGGCACCATCTTGATGTCATCAGTGGACGCTGCCTTTGTGTGACACACCACCGTGACGGTTATGTCTGGCAATCGGCCATCAGCCCAGATGACTCAGCAAAGAAAGCCTTGCAGGCAGTGCTGCAGGCCCAGTGTTTGCTGACCAACCCCTGCAGTGATGGTTTCGCCAGTTTTGAAACCATACTAGCTGAGCTGATGTGCAGGTGTTGTGTTGTGCCAAGAATACAATGCTGTGTGCACTCTTCAATTGCCCCTGCTGTACCTGCACAGAGCCACAACCCTGCAGAAGGCAGTGAAGAGGTCCGGCTGAAGCTGGTGCAACTGCTGTGTCTGGTCATGGACCAAGCAGGGTCAGCTGTCTCAGCGTATGCCTCAGAAGTGTGGACCATACTGACAGCTGTGCTGAGAGACAGCTTCTATGAGGTCGCCATGCAGGGCTGCAAGGCAGCTCAGCAGTTGGCAGGTATGCACAAACCAGTGCCTATATGCAGAATGCATACATATCAACAGTCCGACGTCAGCCGCATGCCCAATGCCAGTCTCAAGCAGCTGTTGTTCTCCTAGGTTTTCTGCTGGCTACAGGCAAATGCATGGCAACTGCGCAACCTGAGGGAATATTTGGCTTTGCTGAAGTTCTCAAATGTAGCATCACTGACGTCGCACCTTGCTGTGCCCTGCAGGTGCCCTAGGGCTCAGGCTAGGTGACACCAGCAAGGAGCTTGTAGCAGCACTGCTGCCCCTCACCACCCACCAGCGTTACCGTGTGCGCGTCGCAGCCATAGAGGCCATCAGGGATGTCGTGCACCAGGTAGGCAGCTGGGGGCTCCTGTGTGCTCAGTTACACATGCATATACGGACGCCTGCTGAGCCGCCCATCATCTTGAACCCAGGGCCTGACACCCCCTAGCCAGGAAACATTGTGCAACGCTTGACACAGAAATACGCATGGACAGTTTGCAACCTGGCGGTTTTGCTTAGCTGGCAGTCTCTATGGATGCTGTACCAGATGTCGGAACCCAGCCATCATGATGTCCGCTGACGTGCAACTGCAGGGTGCACACGAGATGATCCTTGAGATGGTTGCATGGCGTGACCCCAACCTGGTGCCCATCAAGGCCTTCTATGGTGACGACATCAAGGTCAACTTCTGCGGCAAGCTGGCAACAGACAGGCATGTGCAGGTGGGCCGTAATGCACACCCGCTGGTCAGGCACCTCGTACACAACATTGCAGCGGCCCTAGGGGGCTGTTCTTATGTTGCCAAGCCGCTGGAACCCGCCTCTGTTGTACATGCTCACGCTTGCGGCTGCCAGCCAACGTGAGCAACACATGCACTCAGGGCCAGAGTCAACCAACATGCATGCATTGTACAATGCACGTGTGGTGTTCGCAACTCGTGGTGTTTCCAGGTGCGGCTTGCGTTCCTGGACATGGTCGGCAACTGGATGCTGACACTGCGTGAGAGGCGGGACCACGAGCCACGCCTGCTGCCATACGTCCTCAGCGGCATGTGTGATGAGTCACCCGCAGTTGTGGATGCAGCACTGCACACCCTGGACCAGCTGGGCCAGCAGTACCAGCAGGAGCACGAAGCAGAGCTGGCAGACCAGCTGCGCTTTGCCAGCAGGTTGGAGTGTGGGGCAGAGGCGCAGCTGCTGCGGTGCATACAGTCCGGGGCGGTCTGTTACGCAGGCTGCTGGAATGCACAATCAGCTAGTGATGCAGCAGCCTGGTCTGGCAGCCGTGTATGTTCAGAAATGCAGCAGGGGACCACACAAACAGCAGCAAGCTCAAACAGTGGACAGGATGCTGCATCAGCAGACTCCATAGCAGGGATCAGCAGCAGTGTCACAGATCCAGCACATGCTGGGGCCGTGTTAGTGCTGCCAGGGCCCCTCAAGCAGCGTGCACGCCTAGGCAGCAGGCTGCTGGTGCGCAACAACATGAGTTGCCTGTTGCCAGCCCTGTGCCGGGAGCTGTCCTCCTGGCAGAGCTGCCTGCGTGCCAAGTCAGCGCAGCTGCTGCTTGTGAGCCTGCTGATGGCAGAGGCTGCTGCTGAACAGCACCTGCAGGTAGGCCCAACGCCTTTGCTGAGCCTGTTACCAGCTGCCGCACATGTTTTTCAGGCGCCCCTGCCCGCCCTCAAGTGCCCGGTCAACACCAGCAGCGATAGTGCAGAGCAGCGTACAGTCTTCCTGGCTGCAATGCACTCAGTTGGTAGCGTGTCCATAGCAAGCAACAACCAACGCGACAAAGTTCAATTTTGGTGTGCCTGCTGGTTGTTTGCAGGTGATATTGCCAGCCCTTTGTACTGCTGTCTGCGACGCCGATGCTGGGGCCATCGTCAAGGCCTGTGGGACAGTCCTGGGCGCCTTCTGCTCCCTGCCACTGCTGCTGGACCTGCTGGAGCCGCGGCTGCAGGACTGGGCAGATGCGCCGCAGCGGCAAGCTGGTGGGGTGCTGCTGCTGGCAGCAGTGCTCGAGTGAGTGGCGTGACACGCTGCGGCCGCACCCTCAGAATGTTTTTCTCTTGTGTCCAAATACCTCGAAAGGATGTTTGAGAGCCCTGAGTGAAACAGTCCTGGGCTGATGGCACCTTCAATTGGCAAAAGACATGTCCAGCTGGTGTGTTGCTGCTTCCCTGACAACACACATACAAGTCATGTTGAAGCAGGCTACTGATGTGCAGCCATGCCAGTGCTTGCATAGCCATAGCGGTGTCTGCGCCACACACTGTTCACGGTGTCTCCCTCATCCATCAGCCTGACGGCATGTGCTGCTGACCCCTGACTGATAACCACTGCAGGGGTGCCGGGCCAATGCAGCGAGTCAGGGGACATGGCACCAAGCTGCTGCAGCTCCTGACAGACCTTGACCTGGCTACATGCCAGGACAGCAGCATCAGGGCAGCAATGACACAGCTGGCACAGCAGCTGGTCATGCCACTCACCCTGCAGCAGCTCAACAGCAACGCAAGGAGCGGCTTGGGAGGCACAACAGAAAGCTCTGCTGGGGCTGCTGCTGTTGACCAGGGAACCGGTACTGGAGTTGTCAATGATACCACTTACAGCAGTAGACACACAACAGAGAGTCAGGACAGCAGAGCAGAAGGCGCCCTTCAGGAGTCAACAGCAGCAGGCAGCCGAGTTATCAGCGCAGCAGGTGGCACAGCAGCCCTCGGGTTGCTTGAACGGCTGCTTCAAGATATGCTGACGGTGCAGGGTCACGAGCAGAGCGATGCAGCAGCTTTTGAGGATGCTGCTGAAGGGCATTGACTGACAGCAGCCCTGGAACGAGTCAGGTTGGGTGCTGCCACATGCTGAGTTGGTTTCGACACAGCGCAATGTGGGCTGTCATGTGATGCATTGGAACTACTGTGTAACTGTCTGAGCTGTAATATTGCCGCAAGTGGTGCTGCTTCCTATGATCATGCAGCAAGGGAGGCTACCTCATTTGCATACCTTACTTATCTTGTGGACTTTCAAGCGCAGCCTAAAGTTTTACTCTGGCAACCTGCTAAGCTGCTTTCTGGTGAGAGGCCCTAGGCATCTTCTTGGAGCTTGTTCAGGAGGCCTGCAGCGTTGACACAATGATCAACCGACAGTGGTACACCTGTGACGAATCTTCAGCAGGCCCAGCAAGGCTGCCTACGTCTGAATGTGATCAATGTCAATGCAAGCATGGGCCAGCATTTCATGATTACACCCATGCACCGTGTCCTGCGTGCTCACATGCTGTGTCGGCGATGACCTGCTTCAAATCCACAAGATCCATGCCAGGTGCATCGGCCTGACATATGCATAATCAGCTGCAGAAACAGGGACACCCAGACCCGGAAGGCAGCTCA
Organism: Chlorella sp. KRBP; assembly: GCA_004335735.1. NCBI lineage: Eukaryota > Viridiplantae > Chlorophyta > Trebouxiophyceae > Chlorellales > Chlorellaceae > Chlorella > Chlorella sp. KRBP. The sequence continues at coordinate 12,199 of QAXK01000196.1, forward strand.
AGACTGGTGCACCTTGATCCGCTGCATGCATTGAGTGCCACAGCTTGGGCAGCTGTCCACGTCAGCACATGCATCACACAGCACAACGTGCTTGCAGGGCAACAGCAGCACATTCCTGCGCTCCTGACAGCATGAAACACACAGCTTGGGGCCTTTAACACCGCCACCACCACCACTGCAAGTGCTGCTGCCTCCTGGCCTGGCCAGTGATAAGGTCCCTGTGGCTGTGCTGGCCGCATTTGCTGTTCTAACCCTGCTCTGTGAAGCCCGTGCTGAGGCAGACGCTGCCGCTGACGCCGACTGGGTTGCCCTAGCACTGGCAATTGCAGCCATCATGGCCTGTGGCAGTTGAGGCACCTCCTGCTGCTCAGGCTGCCAGTAGTGCTGGGGTGCCTGCTGCTATGCTGACAGCTGCTGCTGCTCCTGCTGGTGGCTCTGGCTGTGCTGCTGCACCACCTGTGCAAGCACTGCGTGGCGCTGCATCTGCTGCTGCTCCAGTGACTGCTGCAGCGTGGCTGGGTGTGCAATATGTGGCTGTTCTACAGGTGGCATTGCCAGCTGCTGAGCATCACTGTGAGCAACCTGGGCTATCTGCTGCACTGCCAGCTCAAAAGGAGCGGCAGCTGGCATGCTCATGCGCAGGTGAGGTGGCAGGAACGGCCTGGCAGCTGGGGTTGGCTGTGTGCTGTTGTGCACGGTGCTGGGAGCGGCTGTAGTCACTGGGCCATCAGCTGGTGCCGTGCAAGTGGCCACTGGTGCTGCTGCTGCTGCTGGTGCTGCTGATGGTCTCTGAGCTGGGCTCTGCACAGTACTGGAGGCCGGTGCAGTGGCCCCTGCCGCTGACGCATGGGCTGCTGCTGCTGGCACA
>QAXK01000197.1:0-12007 GCA_004335735.1 Chlorella sp. KRBP
TGTTGTTGTTGTTGTTGTTGTTGTTGTTGTTGTTGTTGTTGTTGTTGTTGTTGTTGTTGCATGCCTTCAGTCGGGGCGACTGTTCGGGTTGAAGCAGGTACATGTTTTGGAAGCATCATGCAGCCTACTGCACCTGCGGTGCTGGGTGCTGCCTTGCCCACCGCGCAGGGTCAGGCATCCTGGCGCTGGCGGCACTGCTGCTGGGCGCCAAGAGCGCTGTGGGCACGGACACAGACACCCTGGCGGTGAGTGCAGCGCGTGCAGGCAGTGAGCACTTGCAATGCAGAGCGGCAGCCACTCACGGAGGTTGACCAAGGTCATCGTGGTGCCAGCCCCAGCTTGAGCTTTGCACCTGGCGGTGAGCTTTGGACCTGGGCGCTGTGCCTGTGTCCCTCACACGCCTTATTATCAATGTAGGTCAAGTCGGCGCTGCGCAATGCTGAGCTCACAGGCGTCCCCCCCGGCAGCTTCAGCGCCTTTGTGTGTGGCCCACACGAGGACGACCCGGAGCCCTTGGAACAGGTGTGGCGCTTTGTTTTGCACACGTGTGGCGCTTTGTTTCACATCTGTTTGGATACAGTATCTCCCGCAGTGGTGACCACAGATGTGTTTGGGTTGGGTGCAGCCGTTCCTGGCCAGCAGACGGCCCACCGACTTGGCTGTGCGCGCGCGTGTGGCCGCAGCATGGACACGCCGGCCCTCGCGTGTTTGACGTGGTGGTGGCCAACATCCTGCGGGGGCCGCTTGTGGACCTGAGGCCGCGCCTGGCGGGCTACTGCCGGCCCACAGGGGGGGCGCTGGTGCTGTCGGGCATCCTGGCGGAACAGGTGAGCACCGCACGCGCCCGGCATGCACCCGTACTGGCCTTGCTGTGCCGCACGTGTGGTGGTGCTCTGGGCGTTGATGACGTTTGATCCTTCCACAGACAACCAAGGTGCACGGTCGCCGCACAGTGCGTGTGCGTGCAGCCGGCGCACACATTTTGCGCGCATGTCAGGCGATGCAGGGTTCAACAGAGGTGTGTGACGACCTGTCTCGCTCGTCTGTGCTGTGCGTGGTGTGTGCTGCAGGTCCCAGAGATCGAAGAGGCGTACAGCGCGGACTTTGAGCGATTCGAAGTCACGGTGGAGGGCACCTGGGCCTGCGTGACGGCCACACGAAAGTGATGGAGGCGCTACACCGCCTTCTCCTTTTGCACCTGTGAGAGAGAGGATGACGTGGGGCGACGACGTGCGCACATGCGTTTGACTGGATTTGACAGCTTCCCAGGGGGCGGCGGGCGCGCGTGGCGTGAGGTGGGGTGCTGCACGATGCCTCTATGCTTCCGTGCTCTGTACATATACTGTGCCCTGGTTCCACGGCGTTGGGGACCTCCTTCGTCTTCCCCCTTTGCGTCGTGTTAGTGCCGACTTCTGCACCCGGCGGCCTGTTTGACAGGTCTCATTCATCGATGGTCATCGCAGCGTCGAACGCTTACTAGCCCCATAGCGCTGCCCTTGTAGCGCACGAGGTTCCCCCGCGAGGCCGCGCCGATCTGCAAGCGCGCGCCGGAGGTCCCGGCGTCCCTTCGCCTTTGAGTGGGCGGCCCCCGCTCACCACGCAGAGAGCAGCGCAGCAGCCGTAAGGCGTCGAGCTGCAGCAGCACGATGGATGCGCAGGAGCCCCGCGGGAACGGCATCGCGCCGGCCGTGCGCGCCGCAAGCCGCGCCGGCTCCGTCGCGCCCCTCAGAGCGAGAGGAGGAGAGCGCGCCATCGCCATTTCACCTCCACGGAACTCACCACGCCAACCACAGCAGCAGCAACAGCAGCAGCAGCAGCACGCCATGCCGTTGGCGTTGCCCCGGCTCACCCTACTCATGGACGTGCGGGCGCACCTGGAGCACACGCCACCGGACGCAGTGCTGCAGGAGCACCAGCGCCGCGTGCAAGCAGCCAACTGGCCAGCCGGGCAGCAGCCAGGAACGCTGACTCTGGCGCTGCACCTCCTGCAGGACACGGCGTAAGTGCGGCAGGCATTCGTGTCACGCGACAATCCGCTGTCCCACAGTCTGTGATCCACCGCTTCCAAACCGTTGCTGCGTGCATGCATTGAGCATCGCGTGCAGGCTCATCGTCTCTCAAATGGGCCGCCTGTGGCAGCGTGTGGTGGGCGTGGGCCACACCCTCATCCTCGCACAGGACGAGCACCAAGCAGGCTGCCGCCCTCCCGCCGCACGCGTCCCGCCGCCGCCAGGGGACACCACAGCGCCTGGCCCAGCAACGTCTGCACAGCCGCTCTCTGCGGGACGAGGAGAGTCCTCTGTGGGCACTGCGGCGGTGACTGCGGCACAGCAGGTGGAGGACGTCTTCAACGCCTGCGACGCCATTGGTGAGAAGTCCAGTGCTTGCATGCTCTTTGCCCTGGCTACACGTGGGAAGCATCTAGCCAGGGCGCGCATTGTTGTCTTGGTTGACGCTCGAGTGACGCGCGCGGCGGCAGATGCGGCTTCACCACAGTCTGTTGGTGCAAGCAGAGCACAGACGCTGCGCTTTTGCTGCCGCCCGCCCGCTTGCTGCTTTGCAGGTGCTGAGCTGGCCGAGCTGCAGCAGCACCTGGAGGTCTGCACGACGCGCCATGCAACGCTGGCCATGGCGGGAGACTGGGGCAGCGTGAGTAGAGGCGCTCATTGTTGCATCCCTGGCCTTGCCAAGCATTCCCTGCTCAGCATGCCAGAGTCTCAAGACGGAGGTTCCCGGCGGCAAGTATTCCTGCCCTTGGCTTCTGCAAGGTGGAGAAGACACATGCTGTGTGGTTGTGTGTGCACGCGCTGCTCGCGGTCACAGGCACCCGAGGGCAAGCAAGACCTCCAGGACACCTACCGCCACTTGGTCCAGGTGCGTGACCTGCGTGCACCCGCTCCACTTCAGGTTTCGCCTGTGGAAACTCAGCTGCTTTGTCTTCCTTACCACAACCCGCCCGCATCATCGGCGTCCATGGCAACGGCTATGCGCTGTGCGCCGCTCGGGAGCCAACGGTGTGCACACGCAACGTGTGTGTAACGTCTGCAGGAGTGCCTGACGGCTGGGCAGTCACCTGACGACCTGGTCCTGGCGCTCTCAGACCTGTACGTGCACGCGCGGGCGCTGCTCGCCCACCTCACGGCCCAGGCGCACGCCTCTGTGCGGCCCCTCGCTGAGGGTGCACGCTCCAGCGGTGCTGCCAACGCCCTGCCTGCTGCAAGCGGCAGTGGTGGTGGTGGTGATGGTGGTGGGCGGCGCGCAGACGCCGTGTGCAACGGTACGGGTACGGCATGGGGAGCGGAGGGGCGGGCGCGTGCGGCGGAGTGGACGCCACCCAACCAGTTCCGCAGGTGAGGCGCTGCCATGGCGTGAGGTGTGCTACCGCAGGTGTGATACCGATGCCGAAGCAACCCACCTTGCCGCTTGCTGACTGGCTGAGCCACCATTGCCACTCTTTTTGCGGGTGCCCTTTGGCTGCACGCAGGTCGACCAGCAAGTTCTGGGTGCGCCCCGACGACGTGCCGCGCCTGCGCGTGGCCCTGCTGCGCCACCTGCCGCTACTGGTGATGGGCCGGCAGGAGGGAGCGCTGCTGCACCACCTGCGCGCCGCCGCTGCCAAGGGAGCCCCGGCCCCTAGCGTGGCGGGAAGTGGCGTTGGTTCGCACGGCGCAACTGCCACGGTCGCCAAGTTGCCACAGGTGAGTAGCCTGTGCGTGTGCAGCGTTGTGTGGCGCAGGTGCTGCCCTGCCTGGGTGCGAGCGAGCTCATGCCTGTCAGGTGCGACTGCTTGGGTGCTAACTCATGAAGCGAGCCTGCGCTGCGCCTGGAGCGTGCTGCAGGGCATCCCGGCCAGCAGCTGCTCCGCGTGCTCCGACATCACGTCGATTTACTTCGACTCGACCTGCACCGAGGTCGAGAGGCAATGCCACGAGGTCAAGCCGGCCGGCGAGCGCTGCAGCATAACCTCGCGGGCGTCGCAGCCACCGGCACCGTGCGGCGGCCTGTGCCTCGGGGCGGGCGAGCCTCTCGACGGCCCCGCCGCCGCGCTGCAGCGCTTGTGGCCCCTGGAGAACCACGTGCCGCCGCAGGTGCGATTGAGCGGGCTGGTGCGAGTTGTCTCGACTGTCGACGACGGCGGCCCCTGCGACACCGGGGTGCAGCGTGATCATTGCGCTGGGTGGTGCGCGCAGGTGGCGGTGCTCCGCTCGCGCCTGCCAGTGTACCACTCCAGGCTCCGACGCGACGACGGCTCCGCTCTCATCCGCCTCAGGTGAGCGATGCGCCATCGCTTTCTGGCCGCCGTGCGGATTTGTCGTGAGGTCCACGACCAATCCGAGATCGTCGCTCGCAGATGGTACGGCCCGCCGCCTGCGGGAGAGGACTCAGTCTTCGTCGAGCGCAAGCTGCACCGCGAGGCGTGGACCGGCGAGTTCTCGCTCAAGGTGCGGCCCTCTCGGAGGTGCCGCGGCTGCCGCGGCCACCCGCGACCGTCGGGCTGATTGATTGATTCCCCGCCTGCCGGACCGCACTGTTCGCTGCCGCAGGAGAGGGCTCGCGTGCCAGTCAAGGGCCTCGCCGCATTCCTGTACCAGCGCCCCTCGTCAACCAAGCCTGCTGCTGATGGCGCAGCCCCACCCCAAGGGCAGCAGCTGCTGGCTGAGATCCAGAGCTTCGTGCAGGAGCTGCAGCAGGTGAGCCGAACTCGTGCATGCTCTTGCTACCTGAAAGCGGTTGCTGGTGCTCGGCTGTGGCTGATTGCTGAGTGCCTCCTGCACGTGCACGCCGCATGCAGGTGCCCATGCTTCGCACGTCGTACCGCCGCGCCGCCTTCCAGCGGGCCGACAGCAACACCGTGCGCATCAGCCTCGACACCCAGGTGCGGGGCTGGAAAGAAACACTGCGGGTGGCCTGTTGGAAACAAAGGTGATGCGGATTGGCCGCCGACGCAGCGCCTGGCAAGCCAGCGGCGCCCCACCTTTTGGCGTCGAGTTCGCCAGCCCAGGACGTGTTTCCCTCCCTGCACGCCATGACACCCACCCTGCGCCGTACCGGGTGTACCGACTTGTGCTTCTCTTATGCCCTTGCTTCAGGTGTGCATGCGGCCGGAGCCACGCGTCGCCAGCTGCCCCCCAGCTGCCGCCACCACTCAGGCATGGGCGCCCCCTACCGGCTACTCCTCGTCCCCATCATCAGCATCAGGCGCCCTGCTGGCCAGGCAGCTCCCCCAGGCCGAGGTGGTGCACTTCCCCTACGCCATCTTGGAGGTCAAGCTGCACGACGGGGACAGCTGTCCGGACTGGGTCCTGGTGAGCATCGTGCGAATCCCTCTCTCTCCGGCTCCCCGATCAAATGGATTTGATCGCGCACCTGGCGGTCCATCCATGGCGCACTTGGTTTGCTTCCTTGCCCGCTACCTCGACACCTGCAGGCTGCCCGGCAGTGCGGACTCATGGTCGAGGTGCCCAAGTTCTCCAAGTGAGTGTGAGGCAGGTTTTACACCCGTCTGGATACCTTTTCTGCCGACACACGCCGCAACCAAGCAAGAGGCAAAAGGCCGCTCGCCACCTCACAGTCCATGGTGTTCACACCCTCGCATGCAAGACGCCTGCTGCGTGCCTCTCACTCCCGTGCAGGTTCCTTCACGGCATGGCCATGATTTTCCCCCACCTCGTGCGCAACGTCCCGCACTGGTTCATCCCGCAACCCACCACACCCTTGCCTTCCACCCTCCCTCCCACCCACTCCACCTCAGCACTGACGTTCGCCACCACCACGCCCATCCACGCACCGGCCGGTGTTACCGCCGCCCGCGGCGTCCACAGTGCTTTCAACGCTTCCAACGGTTCTTCGAAGCGTAGCTGTGGTGGTGACGAGGACGACGAGGTCGAGGAGGAGGAGGAGCAGCAGGAGGAGGTGGGGTACAGGCAGGGTTGCAGCTCAGCCCCGGCCAACTGCTCCCCAACTGCCGCGCCGTCGTCTGGCTCCCTCCCCAGGCTGCCGGCGCCGATACAGGCACGCAGCATCTCCGCTGGGCACCTGCCGTCTTGCTGCGGTGATGGGAGCGCTGGCGGCAGCGGCGTGGGTGGCAGCCCTGGCGGCGGCGGGGCAGCCGCCCCAGGCAGCTGCAACGGCAACAACACCAGCGCTGCGGCAGCGGGCGCGTTTGCGGCAGAAGCAGCAACAGCGCCAGAGGAGCATGGCAGCGCCATACGCAGCGGCGGCGGTGCTGCAAGCCCGCAGCGCGATGCGAGCTCCTCGTGCTTGCCGGCAGTGAGGGCGATGCTGGGAGCAGGTGGTGGTGGTGGTGTGGCGGGTGGGGGTGTGGCCATGGTCCCGGCTACTATTGAGGAGATGGCCGACGTGTCGGTGCCTGCCTTCTACCTTCCGGTGAGTTGGTGACGGGGGATGGGTTGCGCTCTGTGGCATAGCAGCTGTCTCGAGGGAAGGTCGGGCGTCTCATGGCACAAGGCAATGAGACGGCATCAGGTGTCGTGCAGCTCAACAGCGTGCGGCACATCACCACCTGCCAGCACAAGACGGCGTGTTGTTGGCTGCGTGCATGCGCGTGTGCGTCGAGCTTTACACCTGGCGCGGCCATCTCTGGCAAGCAGATGAGCTCATAGGCAGCACAAGTAGCAGTAGAGCACAGGCGAACAGCCCAGCGCCAAAGCACACAGGCGTAAACAACCCGTCTACTGCGCTGTGCGCACGCGTGTACCACGCAGGGCGAGGACTGGGGCCCCGACGTGAGCAGCCGCCTCTTCCCCGACGAAATCACCCCGGCCCAGATGTTTGACGTGTGGCAGCCGCCCTGCCTGGACCAGCGCATGTACCTCGGAGGAGGAGCTTGTTCAGGCGCCGCCGCCGCTGACACCACCCACACCACCGCCGCCGCCGCAGCCACCAGCGCACCCGCATGCAAGGCATGCGCCGCCGCCGCCGCCGCCGTTACCACCGCCACCACCGCGACCGCCAGCGGCACCGGGGACGTGGTCTCCGCTTTGGAGGAGGTGGTGGACGGCGCAGGGCTGCTGCTGCACACGTGCGTGCTGGGCAGGGCCTGCCAGCAGGCCTGCCGGTGGAGCCTGCCGCCGCCCTGCCCTGCCGCATCCTCTGGCACACCTTGCAGCGCAGCAGTGCCGGCTTCGCTGGCAGCGCTGACCCGCGTCACCGTGCCTGCCGCTGTCACCGAGGGAGCAGCAGCGGCGGGGCACGACGCTTCCCTGCTCTCCTTGAAGCCGGCGGGAACGGCAGCAGCGGCACGAGCATCGCACGGGGACGGCGGCAGCAGCACCAGGCAGGTGCAGGCGGTGGGCTGCGGCTTGGCAGAGGTTGAGGGGCCGCCGCCTCCCTCTAACGGCGCCGTCGTCACCCACCCGCCGCCTCTCTCTGGTGCGGCATCTGCACCGCTGCCCTGCACCTCCACGTGGCCCTTGCAGCCAGCGGCGCACGCGCGTGCTCGTTCCTGGGACGGCAGTGAGGAGATCACGCTGTGCCCGACCCCAGTGCCGGACTCGGGCTGCTGCACACCCACCCTCCGGCCATCATCCACCTCCTCGCAAGCGCGAGGCTTGCCGCTCTCGTTCAGCGCTGCTGGTGCTGCTGACAACGTGGGCGGTGCGAGGGGCAGAGGCGGATCGCCGGCACGCAGCGGCAGCAGCGGCAGGGCGGGTGCGGGTGCGGGTGCCGCGTCGCCGTCGCTGTGGCACGGTGGTGGTGGCACAAGCGACGGCAGTGTGGGTGCGTGGGGCGGCGTGGGCAGCGGCAGTAGCGTGTGGGGCGACGAGGGTGGGGAGGACGAGGAGGGGAGCACGACGGGGACGCTGAGCAGCAGCGGTGGGGGCGGGGGGCCTGTGGGGTGCGGGACGGTGCTGCTGGCGTGCGTGTCTGGGCAGCACCAGGGCACCTCTGTGTCCCTGTCGCGCTTCCGCCAGCTGCACCCAAACAGCGGCGATGTGCCCACACTGCGGGCCCACGCTGGCACCGCCCAGCCAGTCGCAGCCGCGCCGTCAGGTGGTGCGGTGGGCGCCGCGCGCCATGCGCCTGGCCTGCTGCAGGCTGCTGCTGCGACGGCGCAGGGAGGCAAGGTGGGCGCTGCTGCTATTGCGTCAACCTCTTGGCTGTCCTGGCTGTGGGGGGCCAGTGGAGCGTCGCGCCCGCCCCAGCACAGTGGCGGCGCCAGCAGCCTCACGTGCAGCACCGCCGCAAAGCCGCTGGACGCGTCTGGTCTCGACGGCGGCGCTTCCAAGGCGGGTGGCGCAGCAGCAGGCAGCCCGCTGTCAGACTGCAACAGCAGCACCAGCAGCTTCTCCGCAGCTGACCACCTGTCGAAGCTTGCGTCTGGCTCTGTGGCGGCCTCACCCGGCCACCCCAGGGCTGCCGCCACCTCAGGCCACCTCGACAATCCGTCCGCCTGCTGCATCGCGGTCGCGGCTGCCGCGGCGATGGCTACGGATGGCGGCCGTGACGACCTGTCGCTCTCGCACCCCGCGCCCAACGTGGCGACGCTGGCGCAGCAGCCCGACTCGACGGCACCAGTGCACCACTACCCGGGCGTCGGCGCCATGCCGAGTAATGTTGCACCCCCGCAGAGCTCGCTCAGTAGCTCGGTGACCGTCAGCGAGGAAGGTGGGTATGCGAGCGATGTGCGGGCCAGCGAGTCGCTCGCCAACGGCCAAGTGGCCACGCTGCACATCAGCAGCCGCGGCAGCAGCTGCATCACCCGGGTCAGCTCCACGCCTTCGCCGCAGCCGTCGCACCATGCGGGCAGGGGCGGCATCAAGCTTCGCGGCAGTGGGAGCGCCGCGGCTTCGCCCGTGCCGCGCAAGGCGTGGCAGTGGCTGGCCGCGAAGCTGGGAGCGGTCGCGAGTGTGCTGACGCCTGGCCCTGTCGCGCGCGCCCGCGCTCGCCGCCGCGAGCAGCAGAGCGCGCGGGTCGCGGCCGGCGGCGGTGGCGGTGCGGCTGGGGGCCAAGCGCCTGCGGACGAGGAGTCGGGGCTGGTGGGTGGGCAACAGCCGCAGCCACCTCAGCAGCAGCAAGCGCCTCGGGCTGCAGCCCTCGTCCGTTCGCGCATCGAGGTGAGTCACGCCTGGTGCATCCCTCGTAGGCGTGCATCCCCTGCACCAGGACTGGTCGGTGTGCCAACTTTGCTCTCGCCACGCGTTGTCAACACGCCCGCAGCCCAAGACGTTCTTCGCCGCCGAGCGCACCTTCCTGTCCTGGGTCAACCTGGCCGTGCTCGTCATGTTTGTCGCACTCTCGCTCCTGGCCACCTCGCTCTCGCTCGCCAACTCATCCCGCCAGCAACAGCAGCAGCAACAGAGGCAGCAGCAGCAGCAGCTCCAGTCCTCATCCCCACTGCAAACACCACCAGCCCTGCCACCGCCAATGTCAACCCAGCCACTCCTCAGCCTGCCTTTCAGCAATGCAGCCACGCCACCCGGACTGCTGACCGACCCTACTGCCGCCAAGCCCACCGACAGCAGCACCAACGGCGTGTCGCCGCGCGTCCTCACCGCCCCCCTCATGACTCCCTCGCCTTCCCTCCCTGCAGCCAACGGCCTACTCCCTGCTGCCAACGTTCCACCCGCTGACGCGCCATCAGCAGCAGCAGCAGCAGCGGACGTCGCGCCGCGCGTGAGCAGCATGGAAGGACCACCGATGATGGGCAACGCAGCGGCGGCTGTGACTGGCATGGCACCGGTGCACGGCCTGCCTGAAATGATGCCGCGAGAAGAGACGGGCACGCCTGGCTACGGGGCGGTGGGCTTGGGGAGCAGCGGAGCAGGCGGTGGCGGGAGCGGAGGGGGAGGCGGCAGTGGAGGAGGTTATGCCAACGTCAGTGGCAGCTCGCTGACAACCGTGTGCGGCGGCGCGGGCGCGGCGTGCCAGGCAGGCTTGGTGAGTGCGTTGCTTATTCTTGCGTGCTGCGCCGCATCGTTGCGGTGCCGGGTAGTTGGCGGGTGGACGGTGGAGCAGCAGCACGTCAGTCGGTCTCTCGCACGCAGTGCACTGTCTGGCTGCAAGCCGACAGGCTCGCTGGAGCCGCCGCTTACCGCTGACAGCACGACTGCATCAACACCAAAAACCTGTCTTGCAGTGTTCACACTGCTGCTGCGCCTGGCGCTGTTGAACTGCTCGTAGTCACTCACTCAGTGACTGAGCGCTGAGAGTGTGCGGGAACTCCCCGGGCGCCTGCAGGTGGCCGGCCTGGTGCTAGCCCCCGTGGCGCTGCTGGTCATGGTGTACGCCCTGGTGCTGTACCGCCGGCGCACGTCCCAGATCCTCCGGCGCGAGACGGTCCGCTACGACGACCAGCGGGGCCCCGTCATGCTGGTGGTGCTGCTGGTGGTGCTGCTGGCGCTGGCGTACGGCCTCACCGTGCACATGGCACTGCGGCCCTCCTCCTGAGATCTGCGTGGTGCTTCGCAATCATCTTGGCCGCTGGGACGCATTTTGCTGAGTGCAGCACGACGGGCGCATTGTGCAGGGTAGGCAGGTCTGCTGTGTGTGCGTTGCGCAAACTGCTGTATGTGCTTCCGCTGATCACTGATGCAATGCCGTAATGCAGTACGCCGGCAGCCCGGCTGAGCAGGACTGCCTCAAGAGTCCGACCGGTACAGGCGATCTGCACCTCGATCTGCACCTCGCGCTGCGTCCGAATTGCGCTTTGCGAGGACGCAACTGCGCGTGCGATGGGGGCGTAAGGCAATGGTCTGCGTTGCGGCGTGGAGAGGCGCCATCAGTCCCTGCTTCGCTGCGTGTTCCAGCTGTCCACCCCCCGAGCACGCCTTCGCACCCTCGATGCGCTATAAAAGTCACAATTGCACGCAGCGGCGCACATACACTCAGTGCAGGTGCACTCCTGCAGCGCCTGGTGGCCCGGATCGATCACGATCGTTCAAGCGCCCGCCCTTCAAGTGCGGGAGGCCAGCGAGAAAGGCGTCCACGCGCAGCCGCTCCACGGCCACACAGCCAGCCAGCGCGGGGCAATGCACCGCAGGTTCTCAATCGCGCAGGCTGACGCAGGATGCTGTCGTTCGCCTGTGCACCGGCTGCTGCGCGCCGGCTCTTGCAGGTGCAAAAGCGCAGGATCGTCTCGTCTGATGGCAGGAGCGGCCATCAGGGCAGCCAGGGTCAGGACTCTGGCTGTGGTCCTGGCCCTGGCGTGCACCTCCGCCCAGGCTGACGCTGACGCAGCGTCCGTGGCCGCTGGCACCGTGACCCAGGCCACCGGCGCCGACGTGCTCAGCACGGCTGGCCGCCGGTTGAGGGGCTGCTGCAACAAGCCGCCGCCTTCATACTGGTCAAGCCCTCCGCCTTCACCACCTCCTCCCTGGTACAGCCCCCCGCCCTCGCCCCCACCGCCTTCCTGGTACAGCCCTCCGCCTTCACCACCTCCTCCCTGGTACAGCCCTCCGCCCTACAGCCCACCATACCCGTACTACAGGTGCGGGCGGGCCCGTCATTCATCCGCACTCGCGCCCAGCGTGGGGCCTCAACGTGTGGATGTGCTACTTACATATTGAGGCAGCCCGCCGCAGCAACATCGGGGCAGCCCAACGCAGCAACCGCGTTGGCAGCAAGGACAGTTGCGGCAAGGAACGATATGTGGAAATTTCTTTTGCCCGCCTGTCCTTTCCTTTTGCAGTCCCCCGTACTACTCTTGGGACACGTTCCCCTACACCCACGACTGCTATTACAAGTCCACCGGCGTCTACAAGATCAAGCCCAAGAGCCGCCACCTTCAACCATGACTACACGCGCTACTGCTTCTGGGTGGAGGCCAAGCAGCCCGACCAGTACTCGCACGAGAAGTGCCGCAACTTTGACCTCTGGTCCATCAACTTCCGCGTGGACCACAGCTGCGAGAACAGGTAAGAGCCGCCAGTTGTGGCAGGACAATTCATGCAGCACACTGTGTGTGTGTCGATATTTGCATCTGTTTGGGCGCCTCGGCGGGGCCGGAGCCCACTACCGGGCGTATCAGATGTCTCGCAGCACTCAG
>QAXK01000199.1:0-13172 GCA_004335735.1 Chlorella sp. KRBP
GCATGGTGCCGCACACAAAAGTGTGCGGTGTGTGCCTGTGTGTGTGTGTGTGTCGATATTTGCATCTGTTTGGGCGCCTCGGCGGGGCCGAAGCCCACTACCGGGCGTATCAGATGGTGGTGTGTGCACGCCCTCCCAAGCATAGCGCAGCAGTAGCTCACCTGTAGGGCCGCCTCCTCACTGCCTCAGTCAGCTGGCCGCCCTCATCGTGCCCCACGTAGCCGGGAGGCGCGCCGATCAGACGGCTCACCGAGTGCTTCTCCATGTACTCGCTCATGTCGATCCGGATCTGCATGGCACGTTAGGGTTGGCATCAGCGTTAGGGCTACGGCTCTCCATCATGGTTGGAGTGGCGAGGAAGCAGTGGTAACAACGAGTGCTCATGCTGGCGCGGTCTGCACACAGCATGCACCTGGTGTACCCAGCTCTCTCTACTGCCCAACCATGGCAAGCCCTAAACCTCAACCACGCTGCTCACCATGAACTTGTCGCTGTCAAACAGCAGCGCCGCCAGCGCCTTGGCCAGCTCCGTCTTGCCCACGCCCGTAGGGCCAAGGAACAGGAAGGAGGATCCGCGGCTGCGGGAGCTCAGCCCGGCGCGGCTGCGGAGGACGGCGTCGGCCACAGCCGCTACAGCCTCGTCCTGGCCCACCACGCGCTTGCTGCGGGCATCACCATGCACCAGCAACACGCAGAGTTGAAAGGTCCGAACAATAGGCTCATTCACAAAATGGTAAGGTTGGGGCACCCCTGCCTCATCGCACCAACAGACAGTGACGAGGTTGCCGATCTGTGCGCTGCAAAACCCTGAAATTCATTCACTGTACGTGCCCTGCCCTGCACTCACTGTAGCTCCACCTGTGAGGTGCAGCAGCTTGTCACGCTCCGTCTGCTGCAGGCCCCACCTCCCCCGCACGTGCACACCACACCCCTCACGCACACCACCTTGGCAGATGCGACTGGGCCGCCCCGTTTGCAAGCGCACACACGCACACCACCACAGCGCAGTGGTCACACTCACTGTAGCTCCTCCTTGAGGTGCAGCAGCTTGTCGCGCTCCGTCTGCTGCAGGCGCGACACCGGGATGCCTGTCCATCTGCTCACAACCGTCGCAATCTCCTCCGGACCAACCACCTCGGTCAGCATGGCATCCTGCACACATTTGTGAATAGTGGGACCACTGTTCTGTTTGCCGTAACTGGCTCTACCAGATGTAAAGCTCAACACACACACACACATGCAACGAACAACGCCCAACCGACATCCAACCGACAGCAGCACCCAGTCAGCACCAGTCCACGCTGCTGGCTTGTTCGGCATTGCAGTCACCTTCCAAGTCCTGGCCGGCACTCAGCTGCGCAACGCAGCGCAACCCCACGCAGGCACCCGGCCCGCACCAAACCCTAACACAGTTAACCACCCATGCAAAGCCCTCACCTGCGGCGCCTGCTCCCTCAGCGCCTTGAGACGTGCCTCCACATCAGGCAACGCGCACGTCAACCCCAAACCCTGAACACCATCACCACCACACCCCCATGCAAAGCCCTCACCTGCGGCGCCTGCTCCCTCAGCGCCTTGAGCCGCGCCTCCACATCAGGCAACGCGCCGTACTTGAGGTCGGCGATGCGCGCCAGGTCGTTGCGCGTCTGGGCAATGTCGATGCTGACCAGCAGCTGCTCGCGCTTGGTCTGCAGGCGGCGGAGCTCCTCCAGGCGGTCGCGCTCGCGCTCGTACCGCACCTGCACCGTACAGCAATGGCGGTACAGCGGTACACAACAGCGGTACACGACAGCATGCGGTCAGCATGCACAGATGGGGACAGTACATGCATGGGGGGTCCAGCTACTACACGACGAGAGGGGAAACAGCAACAACAAGCTGTGTAGGTGCCCTGCCCTTGCAAGCCCTAGTGCTGCACGTGCCCCATGCGATGCGCAACCCCTAGCCGTCGCTTGCAGTCGTGCGCATCTGGCCTTTTCCTGCGCTCTGCCTGGGTTGCTTGCCATGTGCACATCTGCTTGCGAGCCACCGCCGTGCCAGGTGTAAAACTGGACACACGCACCTGCAGTGGCCGCAGCTTGTCTTCCAGCTGCGCCAGCTCCTTTGCCACGTCACCCAGGCGTGCCTTGCTGATCGTGTCCTTCTCCTTGGTGAGTGCCGCCTGCTCCACCTGCACCGGGGGGAAAGCAGTGGAAGCGGATGTAAGTGGGTGAGGTTGACTGTAAGTGCCCAGAGTCCTGATGCTGAACAACTAGCGGCGCGCTCTGCGCTACATGCCTGTCCCGTATTCCAATGGGCGAGCGGCACCTGGCCCATACCAACAACGCCCAAAAACAAGCATTACCTGCAGGCGCTGCCTGTGCCGCTCCATGCCGTCAATGTCCTCCGGCTTGCTGTCCAGTTGCACGCGGACGTTGGCACACGCCTCGTCCACCAGGTCAATCGCCTTGTCGGGCAGGAAGCGGCTCTGCGGGCAGGCAGGGAGAGGCGCGGTCAAGGCAAGCACCCAGTGAGCAGCTCTGTGGGCAGGCAGAGACAGCTCTGACGGCAGGCAGAGAGCCAGCTAGCACCAACATAGAGTTTGTGTGAGCATGCGGCTGCATCCGTGTTGGACTTGTTGCGCACGCATACAGTATGCCTTGTGCGCAATGCGCCTGTTTGGGTTTTGTTGTGGGCTTGGCAAAGGCAAGGGCAAGGGGGGCAAGTGCACGCACCGTCCACATGTACCTCCCCGTTTTCACCACACACGCCCGGCTGACGGCTCAAGTGAAACACCGTTTTGTGCGTTTCGCAAGCAACACGGGCAACCGGGGTACGGGCAGGGCAAGAAGGAGCTGTTCAGGAGCGTTACTACGCCTCCTCACCTGGATGTATCGGTCCGAAAGCTCCGCCGCCACCACCAGCGCTCGGTCGCTGATCTGCACGCCGTGGTGCGTCTGGTACTTCTCCTTGATGCCGCGCAGGATGTTGATCGTGTCGCTCACGCTGGGCTCCGCCACCAGCACCTGCAGGGGCCACAAGTGTGGCAGGACACCAGCATGGTCACCTCCACATGTCCACATCCAAATTCGGCCGTAGAGAACGGAGTTGCATGATCACCTCCACATCCGAACTCAGCAACACAGAGCACAGAGCTGCCCCCAGCCCCAAATTCAACGACCCCACACACCTGCTGGAAGCGCCTCTCCAGCGCGGCGTCCTTCTCGATGTACTGCCGGTACTCTGCCAGCGTGGTGGCGCCGATGCAGCGCAGCTCCCCCCGCGCCAGCATGGGCTTGAGAAGGTTTGCGGCGTCCTGCAGTTGCAAGACAGGCGTGTGTCATCATCGTCATCATCATTGCATCATGGCGTTCACGACAGGTGTCATGAGACACGGGCGCGCGCGCATGCGTGTGGGTGTGCTGTGAAGCTTGATGTCAACACCTGTGGAGTCATCTCACTGCATGGGTTTGAGCAGGAGTGGCGGCGTCGTGGCAGTGGCTGTCGACAGGTTTGCCCACCCTAACCGCACCCGCTTACCATGGCTCCGTCCGTTTTGCCCGCGCCCATCACCAAGTGCAGCTCGTCGATAAAGAGCACCACCTTGCCGTTTGCCGTCTTGATCTCAGCCAGCACGGCCTTGAGCCGCTCCTCAAACTCGCCCCTGCACAATGGGGGTGGGTATTGGTTGAGAGCTAGGGTTCAGTGCCCGTCCCGTCTCCCATGCTGCTCAATGTGGCCTGAAGCCCCGTGTGCAAGCTACACACGCCCACACCCACCCACCTGTGCTGCGGGACATCTGACACGCACACTGAGGCGCCAAACCACATGCAAACACACCACACCCACACGCACCTGTACTTGGCACCCGCAATCAGCGCGCCCATGTCCAGGGAGATGAGCTGGCAGCCCCGCAATGTCTCTGGCACGTCTCCCCTCGCGATGCGCTGCGCCAGGCCCTCCACGCACGCCGTCTTGCCCACGCCAGGCTCGCCAATCAGCACGGGGTTGTTCTTGGTGCGCCGGCACAGCACTCGGATCATGCGGCGAATCTCGTCGTCGCGGCCAATGACGGGGTCCAGGTTGGCGGCGTTGGCCGTCAGGTCCTGGCCATACCTGGGCATACAAACACAGTGCACAACGCACGGAACGGGAACATGTGTAGTGTGCACTACTACACCAGCGCTAGTAGTCCTGCACCTACTGCTGCGAAAGCTCTCCTTGCCACGCCCCTCTCCTGCGTGTACGTCGCCCCGCCCCTTCCCCTGCGTGTGTGTCTCCCCCACGTCCTGTCTTCCTTCACCAACGCTGCTCACGCCTGTTCAATCTGTTCTGCACGTGGCACTGGCTTGTCCATTGTAAGCACCTCTCCCACACCACCATCAACTGGGCCAGCACACCCCTGCCGCTCACCACCGCGCCTGCTGCCCCACCCACCCAACCCCACACTGTGCCCAAAGAGCGGCCCGCAAAGAGCGGCCCGAAGGCTCACACACTCACTTGGTGAGCGCCTCAAAGTTCTGGTCCGCTGATTCCGTGTCGACCGGCCCCTTGCTGGCCTTGCGCACGTCCTTGACCGCCTCCTCGAGCTGCTGCCGGTTCACACCCGCCTCGCCCAGCAGCGGCGCCACCTCAGGCGCGGCCAGCACCGCCAGCAGCAGCACGTCCACGCCGGTGTAAGCGTCGCCGCGGTCCTTGCTGGCCTTGGAGGCGGCCTCTAGCACCTTGATGGCGTCGCGGCTGGGGGAAACGTCCTCCGGCGCTGGCTGCACCTGCAGGTGCACTCGTAACAGTGCCGTGCGTGTGGCGTCACGCTACGTGTGCACGTGTGCATGCTGCCATGCGAAAGAGCTGCAAGTGCTTGTGAAGGAGGCTGCGACGGGCGATGCTTCCGGAGACTGCCCACCGCACGGCGCGCCACCCGCCAGATCAGCGTGCCCCCCGGGTCAAGTGTAAGCTGTCCTCGGCACGCTCGGTGGTGAAGAGAGTATTCTCCTGACGTCGCCCTGCTCACCTTCGGGAGCCGGACCACCTTCTTGTTGAGCACGCGGCACACAGCGCGCCACCCCTCCTCGCCAAAGGCCTTGGTGGTGCAGCTCTTGGCCAGGCCATCGTCCGCCTCGAACAGCGCCAGTGCGAGGTGCAGAGCCGTCCATTGCGAGTGCTGCTCCTCCTGCGCCTTGGAGATTGCTGCCTTGATGGCCTCCTGCACCTTGGTTGTCAGCTTGTGCGGGTCGATCATCTTGCTTCGTCGTGTGTTTCTTTTCGTCTGTGTTTGCGGGCCGGCGCGTTCGCCGAGCGGCTTGTATACCTCCGTGGCGAGTTCGCGCAAAGTCCCGACACTTCGGCCCTTCGTGGCCCCAGATCCCTGCAAGCATAGCATAGAGCAATGGCGGCAGCGGCCAGGCTGCAGGAGAGCTACTGCAGGGGGCCCCGCCTGGGGGACGCCGCGTCGCTGTGCGTGCGTGGCCGCCCGCGTGCGCCGCCCCCGACAGCTGGCTGGCAGCAGCTCGCCCCGCACCGCTCGCTGACGGCCAGCACGCGCATGGCAAGGGCGCGCGTGCGCGTGCAGCGTTGACGCACCTGCAGGTGGAACTTTGCGCCGGCGCCGGGATGGTCGAACGAGGAGGTGGCCATCCTCAAGCTGTGCCTCATGAAGTATGGCGTGGGCTCGTGGCAGGCCATCCAGCGCACGGGCCTGCTGCCGGGGAAGCTGGTGCAGCAGCTGGTGGGCCAGACGCAGCGGCTCCTGGGCCAGCAGTCCCTCTCGGGTGCGCGCTGCGTGGGCCTGTCCTTCGCCACAGGACGGCTGCACAAGGGCAGGAGTAGGAGTTCACAACAAGCAGTGGCTGTCAGTGCAGGCTGGGTTGGCATCCCTTGGCAGCCGAGCTAGCACAAGACCGGGCGAGCCTTGATGGCCGGCACGCTTCCCGTGCGTGCTGTTTACTCTGCAGCGTACACGGGCCTGCAGCTGGACATTGACCGCATCCGCGTGGACAACGCGCAGCGCACCGACGTGCAGCGCAAGGCGGGCCTCATTATCTACATGGGCCCCACGGCCACAGCGGAGCTCAAGGACGGGTGGAGGAGGGAGATGAACGACAAGTGAGTGGGCGCCCAGGTGGGCGGGTGGTGTGCAGCGCAAGGTCGGGCTTCTCGTGTCATGTAGCCACACACGGGCCTGTGCTGCGGGACATCTGATACGCCCACCAAGGCGCCCCAACATGTGTAAATAGCCAGCGCTGTAGGTGTGCAGCTTGCAAACGGGGCTTCAGGCCGCATCAACCGAGGCAGCACGGCTCAGCAGCGGTCCAGACCAGCTTTCAGAATGCCCTGGATCGTATCTCCCGCGCATCCATTGCCACCGCAGCCCTTTGCTGCCCTGCCCTGTCGTTGACAAGAGTGCCTGGTAACCCAATCATTGAATGGTAAACCCAATCGGCACTCTTATCAACCCCTGTCTGCCCCACGCCGCAGGTACGGCCTCAGCGCCAGCACTCTGAGGGAGGTGGCGGCGGAGCTGGAGGAAGTCGCCGCGAGCAGGTTGGATCAAGTGGGCGGTGAAGGGCTGCAGGGGGCGGCGGCTCGCGCGGGCGTGCACAACGCTATCGGTGAGCGTACGCACGCGTGGGGGCAGGTGTGAGCGTGCTGTTGCTCGCCGTTTGTCAGATCAAGATGAGGCAAATTTGCACACAATCTGCCGCAGTGTCGTGCCTGCACCGCAGACTGTGATGCTAGCCAGCTGCCGCCGGCCCTCGCGTCCCAGTTGCTGCGCCGGCTTCGCACCAAGCTGGGTGTGCTGGTGGACAGGATGAGGAGCCACCTGGGGCTGCCAGCGGTTGGCAAGCGCGCGTGGGAGGAGGTGAGATGCATGGCCTCCCTGATAAGTAGCAAGAGAAGGATGAGGAGCCACCTGGGGCTGCCGGCGGTGGGGAAGCGCGCGTGGGAGGAGGTGAGCGGAGTGGCCTTGCTCACAAACTTGTAGCAAGAGAGGGAAAGGAAGGGAAGTGAGAGGTGAATGCAACCTGCCATGGAGCCGATGCTTTCTTGCGCCTACCACGCTCGTCCTCACCCTGCCCCAACACACCTGCAGGTGGGCACTACCGACGTGTTAGACCCCGCCTTGTCAGACGCTGACGTGGCAACTGGCGAGAATGACGTCAGCGGAGCCGGCAATGGTGTGGCCGGGGGCGTGGGCAGCTCAAGAGGGGGGTCAGCGGGCGGGCTGCTGACCGGAGGCGGCGGAGGAGGGGGTGGTGCAGGTGGTGCGGGGCAAGGAGCGGGCAGGTCGAGGCCGCTGCCGCCGCGGGCAGGAGGACGGCGCAAGGCTTTGGGCGCGGGTGGCGAGGCGGCGGGGGCGGGGAGAGGGCGGGGCGGACGGAGAGGGGGCAAGGCGGCGGCGGCGCGGGAGGGGGCGGGGAAGGGCACGTGCGCTTTGCTCAAGGCGGCGCAGGGGTGCGTTCTGAGTGGGCTGGGGCGCATGTGTTGGCTGTGCCATGATGGGTGGTGCTTTTTGCCTCTATTGCCTCTGCTGCCTCGGGGCGGGCAGAGGTCGCTGTTGCCATAATTACGACCGCTGCACCGCTCCCTGATGTCCCATTCGCCACGCCGTGGATCACACACGCGTTTTTGCGTTGCAGGCAGTCAGCGGCGCAGCAGCAGCACTCACCTTCCAAGACGAGAGCAGGTGGAAAGCGGCGGCGGCCCGGCGGCGGCAGCGGTGGCGCCGGTGGTGGGGAGAGCGGCGGGGAGGATGATGATGAGCTGGAGGACGGTGACGGCGGGGCGGAGGAGGGCGAAGATGGCGAGGGCGGGCAGCAGCAGAAGCGGGTCAAGGCTGTGCGACGGAGCCAGCGGTCGGGCACGCAGGTGCGCAGAGTTGGTTGCGTGATTCTGGAGCAGCCAGGCAGCAGAAGTAGGCAGGCAGCAGAAGTAGGCAGGTCCTATGCAGCCAAGGCCAGTGGGAGGCACAGGACACACGGTTCAGTGTGCCGAACAGTGAGTGAACCTGTGAGTGAACCTGTGGCGTGTGCGTGTCCCCGCACAGGCGCCGTGGGAGGTGGCGCTGGAGGCGGACATCGCCTCGCTGCAGTCCATGGGCTTCTCGCGGGCAAAGGCCAAGGCGGCGCTGCTCGAAGTGGGGGGCAGCCTGGAGGAGGCGCTCGACCTGCTCTTCCAGCAGTAGTAGCGTGGAGTGCTTGCCGCCAGGGGCAGCCAACCCTGCCCCCGCCCGCGATGCGCTGCGCCCCTGCCCGTGCATGTGGTGGAGGCCTGACCGTCGTCCCTAGCTGGGCCTTGCATGACGTGCAGCAGGCGTGGGCGAGGAGCAAATTGGTAGACCCTTCGGCGACTCCGCACGTGATCCTGCAAAGCCTTGTAGTGAGGACAGCACCAAAGGCGTACGTAGAGCATCGCAGCGTATACCGCAGCAAGCTTTCGCCTCCAAGGCCCACGCGAGCGAGGAGGGGCGAAGCCCCAGCGCCGAGGAGGGAGCTCTCAAGATGGAGGACGTGATCGAGGGCAAGGACTACAGGTGCGTGGGTTGCTGCTACGTGTCGTGGCAGAGTGGCGCTCGTTCGGCGGCCACGCGAAGATCGCGTTGTCTCCACGAAGGCAGAGCTCCAGAGAGAGCTCCAGAGAGCCGTCCTCCAGCGAGTTCTACGCAGTGCCAGATGCATATCCGCCCATCTGCATTCGCCGGCACGCGTTTGGTGGGGCTGGGGGCACTGCCGCCGCCAGCTTTTGGCACGCGATGAGGCGCTGCAGCGATCCGCGACGCGCACGAGCAGCACGAGCAGCACATCACGAATCACACGCTGCAGTCCTGTGTTGCGCTGCTTGTCCTTTGGGTGACCATCGTGTGTGCTCTCCCTTCGGCAATGCGTGCCACTCCTGTGTGCACAGCTTTCCCAAGGAGGAGGAGAAGATCCTGCAGTTGTGGGCTCAGCTGGACGCCTTCCACGAGCAGCTCAAGCGCACCGAGGGCAAGCCAGAGTACATCTTTTACGACGGGCCGCCCTTTGCCACGGGCCTGCCGCACTATGGGCACATCCTGGCGGGCACCATCAAAGACATTGTCACGCGCTACGCCAGCCAGACGGGCCACCACGTATCGCGGCGCTTTGGCTGGGACTGTCACGGCCTGCCGGTGGAGCAGGAGACGGAAAAGCTGCTCAGTGAGTCACTGTGCTTGAAGGAGGCTCGTAGGGCGCACAGCAACGCTGGTAGAGTGGATGAGCAGCAGGAGATGGACATGATGATGGGCGGGGATGCTACCAAGGCTGTGCCAAGGGAAGGCGTGGTGAGCAGTGATTGATTCCGCAGCTCCTGACGGCGCTGTGAGTGCTGGTGCTGCTGTCCCTGCAGACCTCAAGGGGCGCGCCGACATCTTGGCGCTGGGCATTGACAAGTTCAACGAGGAGTGCAGGTCCATTGTGATGAGGTGAGGAAGGGCAGGGGAGCCTTGGTCAGGAGGTGAGGCGGGGAAGCAGCCACTGTGATGATGATGATGTGGGGAGGGGAAGCAGCGGCGCGATGGCGTAAGTGCAGGTGCGTTGTATGAGGTGAGGCAGGTGAGGCAGGGAAGCAGCGGCGCAGCGGCACAGCGGCAACTGACTGGGAGCAGCTGGGACGCTTGGGGGGCGATCAGGCATGCGCTATGCAGTGGCACAGCAGGGCATGGACACCCGAAACACAAAGGGGTTGCGGCAATAACCCCTGGAGCGATGATTATAACACTAGCGTGAACCTGATACCGGTTAACCCCGCAAAGGTTTCCGTTCCGTGAAGGCAAATCTATCCTCTGAGCTCCTCAGTGTGGCCCCTTACATCAGCAATTGCTGCGGGGCAGGGGCTAGCAGCAGCGGATTGTTGCAGGGCATTCGGTACACGTTGGCCAAGGCATGGCGCTCGAGCTGCAGTGCAGGACCATGTGGGAGCACACGCATCAGGCACCAAGCGCACGGATGATGGGAGCGATGATTATAACATAGCGTGAACCTGATACCGGTTAACCCTCGCGGGTTTCCGTTCCGTGAAGGCAAATCTATCCTCTGAGCTCTTCTCCCGCCACAACAACCCACCACAGCTCTCCCGCCACACATCTTTGGGCCGCCCCGTTTGCAAGCGCGCACACACACACACATGGGCACACCCATGGTTCGCAGTTTGCACTGTTACGCACGCTCATGTATGGCTCTTGCTCGTCCATTGCAAGCACGCTCGTACACCCGCATATGTATGTCAGCCGTGAGCAGCCAGCAGCACCAGCAGCTGCGATGGGTAGCATTGGTAGGGGTGGGTGGGGTGGGCACACGAATGTGGCGGCCAGGTGAGAGGCTGATGGTGGTGCGTTGCTCGCCGCCTCGTGGCCAAACGAATTCAGGTACTCTGCCGAGTGGGAGAAGACGGTGACGCGCCTGGGCCGCTGGATCGACTTCAAGAACGACTACAAGACGCTCGACCCATCCTTCATGGAGAGCTGCTGGTGAGCCCTTGTTGCTGCTGTGCTGTATCTCGTGCTCATGCTACAGCTTATCATGCGCAAGCAGGGCGTGACCTATCCTTTATGGAGAGCTGCTGGTGAGCTCTTGTGCTGTGTGTGTGTGTCGAGCTTACATCTGGCGGAGCCGGTTATGGCGGCAAACACTTGTGCCTGCAGGTGGGTGTTCCAGCAGCTCTTCAGCAAGGGCCTGGTGTACAAGGGACTCAAGGTCATGCCCGTCTCCACCGGCTGCGCCACCACGCTGGCCAACTTCGAGGCGGGGCAGAACTACAAGGTGATTCAATGAATCAACGCCTGCGCTCTTGTGCTCTGCCGAGGGCGGGGCAGAGGTGGCCTTGGCAGCAACGTGGCCAATGTTGGCAGGGCAGGGCAGGGGGTTCCAGAGAGGTGTGTTGATTCACTGAGGTGCCCCCAACGCCCACTAATAGCCACTGACGATGATGGGTTGTCTGCCTGCACTGCTGTGTGCAGAACGTGGACGACCCCGCCGTCATGGTGTCCTTCCCCATCGTGAACGACGCCGACGGCGCCTCGCTCATTGCCTGGACCACCACGCCCTGGACGCTGCCTTCCAACCTGGCGCTGTGCGTCAACCCAGAGTTTGTCTACGTCAGGGTGAGTTTGTCTTCGTCAGGGTGAGTGTCTTCGTCAGGGTGAGTTGTCTACGCCAGGGTGAGAGTGTCTACGTCAGGATACGTCAAGGTAAGGTCGGCGCGACGCGCACGTCTTGCGATGAATCGACACCGCAATTGCTAGTGCAGGAGTCACTTTTGCTCAAGCCTTACCTTGGTTTTGGTTGTTCCAGTGTCATCCAGTGTTTGCTAGTGGGAGCTCGCACTCATCACCCCCTGGTACTGGACTTGCAGGCGCTGATTGCCTTGTGGCTTCAGCCTTGGGCTTCAGCCTGGGCTTGAGCCTTGGGCGCGCAAGTGACTGTCCTCCACGCTGCTTGTCGTCACGCTGTTGGACCATGTGTGCCCTGACAACGAACACGAAACGAAACGGTGGCCCACGCCGTGTGCCCTTGCAGGCGTGTGTGCCCTATGGCAGGCTTGTATGGCCTTGCAGGCTTGTGTTCACGCTGTTGGACCACGCTGCTGTGTGCCCTTGCAGGTGCGTGACCCCAAGCACAACAAGGTGTACATCGTGGCGCAGGCGCGCCTTGCCTTCATCCCTGGTGCCGTGCCAAAGGAGAGCAAGAAGGGCAAGGAGGGGTGAGTGGAGAGCATTCCTGGCTTGGGCAGCGGGCGGCGCACGAACAGGGCCGGGCGCGGAACGTCGGTGCAGAGGTGCACAACAACAGCGTTTGTGGAGAGGCGCAGAACAACACCGTTTGTGGAGAGGTTCACAACAACACCGTTTGTGGAGAGGTGCACACCGTTTGTGGAGAGGTGCACAATACCGCAGCCTTGCAGATGAATGCCTGGCTGTTGATTCGATCGCCGGTTGCTAGCCACACTAGCACTGCTTGTGCACCGGAAAGAAAGGAAGCAATTTGAACGCCGGTAGACGGGATGGAGGAAGCTGTGCGGCAGGCCCCGGCCACCGTGGGTTGTTAGTTAGGATGCTTGCGCTCTCTTGACCGCTACGCTGTCTTCACCGCAGGGAGAAGCCCAAGGGCGGGTGGGAGGTGCTGAGCACCATGACTGGCCAGGAGCTGGTGGGGCTCACCTACGTGCCACTCTTTGACTACTTCAAGGACCACGCGGGTGAGGGCCAGGCTAGGGCTTACCTTGAGAGTCTTCGAATGGCGTTGGCACCCACAGGTCACTCGCCAGCAGCAGTCACTGAGTCTTGCTGGGAAGATGAGGAACGAGCTTGTTTGCCAGCATTGGCGCGCGAATCCTCCTGTCATGCAGCACTACGGCAGGACACCTGCCGTGAACGTCATGCAATGATGATGATGATGATGATGATGACACGAGGAAAGCGACGTGTTGAAGCACGGTCCAGTAATGGCGCCTGGAAGCGGTGCGTCGATGCTGTGCTGATCGCTGCGTGTTGCCGCGGGGTTGCCGTGCAGGCGGCTTCCGTGTGGTGGCTGACAAGTACGTGACGGATGACAGCGGTACGGGAGTGGTGCACCAGGTGAGATGATGCCACGATAGGGTGGCTCTAGGGGAGCTCTAGGGAGAGCTCCGGCCGCTAGCTGTTGACTAGGCTTGGGCTGGCTTGGGACGGTTCAATTTGGTGCATGTTTTCGCGCAAGGCAACCAGCAAGCCTTGCCCGGTCTCTACCACGCACGTTGGGGCTGGCACGCTTGAAGACACACTGAATCTCTCTACGTCGCCAACATTGCGACAAGGTCACTCGGTGTGTCGTTTACAGAATCTCTCTTGGCGCGCGTCTCAACGACAACGTGTCTTTGCAACGGCGCCGGCGTCGGCACACAGAGAGGTCTTAACAGCGTGCCTTAACGACACCGTGTCTTGACGTGATTTGACAAATGGCGCAGGCGCCGGCGCACGGAGAGGACGATTACCGCGTGTGCATGGCCCAGGGCGTGATTGTCAAGGCTGGCCCGCTGCCCTGCCCAGTGGACCTGGAGGGCAAGTTCACGGCAGAGGTGACGGACTTTGCCGGCAAGTGAGTGCTGGCACCGTGTTTGCCTTGAAATCTTGGGGTGCACGAAATGTGCACGCAGCGCAGCTTGCCGGCGAGTGAGTGCTGGCACGCGCTGGCCTTGGG
>QAXK01000204.1:0-25646 GCA_004335735.1 Chlorella sp. KRBP
GCCCCCGCCCCCGCCCCTGCACCCGCACCCACACCCGCCCCTTCCTTGCCCACACCCGCGTCCCGCCCCTGAGCTGCTGCCGCCCCCGTCCCCACTGCCCCACTGGATGGTGCAAGTGCAGGCAGCTGGCCGGGCAGCAGGGCGCCGCGACTGAGCGTCATCTTCTCAGGCAAGGGCACGGGGGCCTCCCCAAGCTTGGCCAGCCCAGCCAGCTGCAGCTGCAGCAGGGCGATCTGGTCTTGGAGGGCCTGCACGTGGCAGGCACGCACCAGGTGTGCCCCACACACACGTTGCAAGTCGCACACACCGCATCAGGCCAGCCGTTTCCACCTTACGGCAACACTCTTCTACAGCTCGTTCCCGAAACTCTTCTACAGCTCGTTCCCGAATTCGCTAGCACTGGCCTAGGCGGGTGAGTGACGTCTCACCTTGAGCTCAGCCTGGTGCTGCGCCGCCTGCTTGTCCGCCCTCTCCTTCTCCCCCTGCAGCTGCCCCTGCAGCGCGCTGGCCTGACCCTGCTGATCCGCCACCTGCTGGCTCAGCCCTCGCGCCTCCAGCTCGCGCCGCTTGGCCTCCTGCTCGCGCGCCGCCGCCTGCGTGGCGCCCTGCCCCACCACCTGGCTCAGCTGGTCGCTCAGCTGGTCGATGCGATTCTCGGCGTCGGCACGCGCCGCCTGCTCCGCTGCAGCAGCCTGCGCAGAGGATGGATAGGGCTTGGGTGAAGGTTAGAGTTGAACCACGGGGCTAGGGTTGGGAGTTTGGCGCGTGCGTTTGCTGCCACAGTTGCTCACAAGCCAACGGCTCAGGCGGATGGTCCTGGGACGTCCCTGCAAGCGGTCTCTTTCTCTCCCTGTCTTGTTGCATGGCGGCATGGGCCTCCCCTACCCTCACCTGCCCAAATGCACACAAACGCAAACGCAAAACGCACCTGCTGTGCCTCCCTG
This sequence comes from Chlorella sp. KRBP, assembly GCA_004335735.1. Taxonomy (NCBI): domain Eukaryota; kingdom Viridiplantae; phylum Chlorophyta; class Trebouxiophyceae; order Chlorellales; family Chlorellaceae; genus Chlorella; species Chlorella sp. KRBP. The sequence continues at coordinate 945 of QAXK01000204.1, forward strand.
GCCTGCGCCTGCGCCTTCTCCACCTGGTCCATCAGCTGAAGGCACTTGGCCTCCAAGTCGTCAGACTGCTGCTGCAGCGCTTCAATGTCCTGCCGAGCCGCCCGCCACCCCGCCTGCGCCTCCTGCGCCTCCTGCTGAGCAGCTTCCAGCTGTGACTGCAGGGCTAGTAACTGCTCCACGAGGGATTGGTTCTCCTGCATCACCTGCTGGAAGTCCTGGGCGATTATAAGGTTCTGCTGCTTGGCCTGCATCGTCTGCGCACCAACAGCAGCAGCGGCACGACGTGGTGTTACAAGGCTGCCCTGGCTGTCGTAGGCCTGTTGAGAGGTGCAACGTGCCCCAGGTGGCGTGAGTAGGTGGGGCACGCACGCACCGCCATGCGCAGCGCTCCAATGCTGCTGGCCTCCCCGCGCTTGGTAGCCTTGCCCGTCTCAATGCTGGTGATGCGTTGCTGCAGGTCGTAGAGCTGCTTCTTGAGCCGGGCGTTCTCCGTGGTGAGCAGCGTGTTTGCGTGCTTTCGGTCGTTGAGCTGCGCACCAAGGTCCCGCACTTGCAACTGCAGGTCGTTGAGGTCCCCGGACGCCGCATCCCGCGTGACGTTGGCCCGGGTTGCCATGCTTCCTGCCAGGTGCCAGGCGCTGCGCACGCTCCTTTCACGTTTGATTTCGCATCCCTGCGGTCCCTGCCAAGTGCCTGGCCACCATGAGCAGCTGGTGGCTGTAATGTCTTCTCTCTGAGGTCTGCTGAGCCTTCTCTGCTCTGCTTCTTCTCCTGCTTGGGCGCATGCTCACCAAGCCCATCGGTGAGTCCGCGCCCCAAGCACAGCAAGCACCTCAAAGCGCCGGCGAAGCACAGCATTTTCGCCATCTGCTTCGCCCACACAAGCCGCGACGATGGCAGAGGAAGGCGAGGCGCCCGCAGGTGCGGCATGAGGTCGTACGCGTCCCTGCAGCTCGCGCAGGCAGCAGAACATGCGTTGCAACAGCACCTGCAGCAGCGCCAGGGCCTCGCATCACCAGGCGCCTGCCGTTCGCTGCATGTGACGCCGGTCCTAAGGCGAGTGATTGCCGTGCTGCCGTGCAGGCGATGGCGAGCTCGAGCAAACCATCGAGAGCTTGCCGGAGCAAGGCGCGGGGAACGCAGCGGTGGAGACGCAGGAAGAAGGCATCAACACGGTCGACGACGGACTCGCTGCGGAGCCCAGCGTGATTGCGACATACACGGAGACGCAGCCCGGGGAGGTCGAGGCGGCCATAGCGCAGGTGAGAACAGCCCCATTAGCACACAGCAGTGCTCTGGGGCCGCGTGTTCACCTGCAAGCGGTGCGAATGGTGGGGGCCACGCAGCACAGGGCGAGCGCCATCTGCCACACTGCACATCGCAGGAGGAAGAACAAGCAGGAGCAGCTGAAGACGGTGCGGCAGCCGCGCCAGCTGCTGAAGATGCAGCAACGCAGGCTGGTGCAGATGAAGCACCTCTCCAAGGCTCGCGCCCTGCCTCCGCCTCCGCCGCTGCCGCCGCACCCGAGCTCCAAGGGTCACGGCCTCCCAGTGCCGCCCCCGCGCCCCCCTCCCGCTCAGGAAGCATCCAGGGCGCACCAGCAGCGCCAGCGGAAGGATCGCGACCCGCCAGCGCAGTCCCCGCCTCCACACCCCCACCAGGCTCACGGCCAGCAAGCGCCGTCCCCGCGGCCGCAGCACCAGAGGACGCACCGGCACCCTCTGGCTCCCGCCCAGCCAGCGCCTTGTCAGCATCAGCCACAGCCCCAGCCTCAGCAACACCGCCGGCTGGCTCACGTCCTGCCAGCTCCGGCTCAGCAGCCGCACCCGCAGCGGCACCCACTGGCTCACGGCCAGCCTCCGCAGCACTGGTAGAGCTCCCGCCACCTGCCACAGGCTCCCGTCCCGCCAGCGGCACCGCGGCCGCCCCCGCAGCAGATGAGCCCCCCGCCCCGTCCTCCCGCCCCAGCACATCACAGTCCGCCGTGCGGCCACCCTCCTCCGGTGCAGCAGCAGCAGCAGCAGCGCCACCCGCCGCCTCCTCCCGGCCGCCCTCAGCCCTGCAGCCCGCCCCCGCCATCGCCTCCACATCAGGCTCTCGGCCTGCCAGCGGGGTGCCTCCCGCCGCCGCCGCTGCCGCAGCAGCGCAGCCGACCAGCGTGTCAGCCGCCGCAGGCTCTTCCCGCCCGCCCTCCGCCCAGCCGCCTCTGGACCAGCGGCCGCCCTCCGCCCTCGACAAAGTTCAGGCGGCGGAGGCCCAGGGATACGTGCAGGCGGGCACACGCGTGGTGGACGTGCAAGTCGACCAGGGCCCAGGCCTCCCGCACCGCATGGTGCGCGTGCTGGTGGACCTGACACAGGCCGACGCCAAGCCCTACCTGGGCGGTATGCGCAACAAGCGCACCGGCGCAGTGTACCACCACGCCGTCACCCAGACACCAAAGGCGCCCAGGTATGCCGGCGTTGAGCCCAAGATTGAGCGGCAGACGCAGACGGTCAAGATCTCCACGCGCGGGCAGCAGACGGTGCGGGAGGCGGCTACGCAGATGGAACGGCCGGGCGTGGTGGTTGACACGACGTATGACCGGCCCAAGACACCCGGCAAGTATCAGACCAGTGAGGAGCGGCTGGCTATTGTGGAGGCGGCCACGCGCTGCATCCAGCGGTGGGTGCGCGGGTGGATTGGACGGAAGCGGGCGGCGGTGCTGCGCAAGCACAAGATGGAGCGGGAGATGTTCTTGCAGGACCAGGTGCGGGCACGTGACGCACGTGTGCTCCAGCTTTAGCACGGCTGAGCATGTAGGCTGGCCCGGGCTGGGCGGCGTGGTGGCACGGTTCTTGACTGCGTGGTGGCGTGCCGGCGTGGCCGCATGCGTGTGGATGTGTCTGTGCGTGCAGGAGATGAAGGCTCAGCAGGCGGCGGAGGAGCACCGGCGGCGTGAGATTGAGCGGCGCATGCACCCACGCACAGCGGCTGACTTTGAGATTCTGTACAATGAGCTCGAGGCGTGGCGCCTGCAGGTGCGTCTGGGGCAGGCGAGGTGTGAGGCTGGCTGACATGCAGCTTGTACCGGCCACGGACAGCCATTCACGCGGGCCTGGTGGTGCTGCTGCATGCCTGCGGCCGGGGCAGTCTGCATCTGCACACCCCACACCCATGTCTAAATGTGTGCAGGAGACGCGCAAGATCAAGGAGGCAGGCCTGCCCGTCGACAAGCAGCAGGAGGTGCTGCAGCAGCTGCTGCACAAGGAGACCAAGCTGCTGCAGACCATTGACCGGCTCAAGATCAACGCCAACCACGAGAACAAGGACATGCGCATCCAGGTAGGTTGGCCGACAGGTAGGGTCTACTACTTGCGTGCACTCGTGACACATCCAAAGGACGGCAATCGCCATGCACACATAACACATTGTGCACGCGGCTTGGATGTCCTGGCACTGCACAGCTCGTCTGATGACCTGCCGCCAACCTCTTGCACCTCTGCTGCGTGGCCACACCTTGCCTGTGTACCGCAGCGCACGCTGGGTGACATGTCCAAGCCCAAGCAGTACGAGCTCAAGAACGGCAAAAAGGTCGAGGTCCACACGCCCTTCACCACGCGCGCCAAGGAGCTCATGCAGCTGTACAACGGACTCAACCTGCCCATGCTCACCATTGACGAGCGGCTCGACGTGCTGCTGCACGTCAAGTGGACCGTCAAGGTGAGCGCTGGCGCCTGCGGCTTGAGAGAGAGACTATCGGCACAGTGTGGCGCACGAGTAGCACGTGCCCCGCCTGGCCACCAGCCTCAGCATGGGCCTCATGGCTGCCGTTGCTGCCGCAGGAGTTTGACTGCAACCTCACGCGTGAGATCGTGTCCCTCATCGACCGGGAGGCGGACCTGCTCAACCGCGGGCGCAGCCCCGGCATGCTGGAGGGGCTGCGCAAGCGCATCGCCTCCATGTTCCTCAACTTCATCGAGACGCCCGAGTTCAACCCCGAGTCGGCCCGCTTCCAGGTCCAAGGGCAGGATTTCGAGGCCTACCTCTACTCACAAGTGGAGAAGAGCACAGCACCAACCTCCGTCACGTACCAGCGCACCAGCAAATGGGACGTCTGAGCCTGCGTGGCATCCTGCCTGCGTTTGCCTGCGTGGTATCCTGCCTGCGGGGATGAAGGAGGCCGGATTTGGGTGTCTGTGCGCACCTCTGTCTCCCTGACGCGTTTCGTACCGACCCGCTGCGCGTGCTGCGCGCGTGCAACCCCTGTGGCGCCCCCAGCACGTGCAGCCACCAGAAGACAGCGCAGCGCATGGCAGCAGTGGCTTCCTCTTCCTCCTCTGCTGCTGCACGGGCTCGCACAAATCACATCACCAAGTCGGACATGGTGCGCATTGGCTGCAGGCCGGAGCTTCAGCGCCACGCCGAAAGCATCGCTGCGTCCTCCGCCTCCGTGCCAGCCACTGTCTGGAGGCAGGGGAGGCACGGTGTCGGGAGATTGCGCCTTTGCTCGTGCTCCTGCTGCGCAGGAAGCATCACGGCTCGTGTTCGTGTACGTGCGGGACGCCAAGCCCAAGCGGTGAGCACCTTTGCCTCTTCGCATCGCGTCCTCACGGAGCTGCAGGGCGAGCTGCTGCACCGTGTCCCTCGACTCGCGCGCAGGAAAGTGGCCGTGCCAGTGCCGGACGGCTTCAGCTGGGAGCAGTTCCTGGGCGCAGTCAAGCAGAAGCTCAAAATCGTGGGCATCAAGGACGTGCAGCTGGTCTCGGTGAGCGGCACGGCACCGCGTGCAGATCGCCCGCTTTCACGCCCCACGCAGTGCAGCAACAGCGTCAAGCTGAAGCAGAGACAGCATGAACGTCAGCATGTATGCAGCTGGTGCACCTCTGGGACCAGCGCGCTGAACCTGTTGCCCGCCCCACCTGTTGAGCGCAGACGGGGCAGCGGGTCACCAGCCTGGACGAGCTGCAGGACATTGACGAGCTGTGCGTCACAGAGGTGCGTGCCAGCATCTCATTTGGCAGCGGCTGGAGCTGCATGCACGCGACGGTGCCAAGGGCGGCTCCTCGGCATCGTGCTCTGATGCGTCCTCCCCGCAGGGCGTGGAGGGTGCACCTCGGGGAGCTTCAGTCAGCGTAGCCATCCCCATCCAGGCCGTCAACGGCATCTCAGGCAAGTGCAGGCCCAGTCGGCTGGCGAACGCTTGGGAGGCCCCGTCGTGCCCGGCATCCAACCCCGATGCGTCGTGGATGGTGGCGATGGACAACTGTGTCTGGTCTGCACACCTGCAGGAGGGACAGGCAGCAGTGAGATCACTACACAGCAGTCAGACAGACAACAGGTGAGCACCTCCATAAATACAGCACCTCTACGAGGCCTGCAGCACCTCACAAGGCCACGCGGGGTGCCGTGACGACGTTCGCTAGCGAGCGTCTGCCTTACCTGTGCGGTGTGCATGTGCCACCGTGCCCTTGACAGGCGTCATCCACCGCAGAACGGGGCAAGTCAGGCGTGCCAGGCAGCAGTCACCTCATTGGCACGGGCAGCGGCAAGCATCACAGTGGAGGGGGGACGTCAAAGGATTCAGACTCTGCAGCCGACAAGTACGCACGGAGGACACACCCGCTCAAGCGCGCGCTGCAGAAGTGGCTGCCAGCCTTGTTCTCGCCCTCACTTCCTGTCTCAAGCCGGTGAGTGCGGTCATTGCTTGCACTGGTTGGGAGCCGTGTCGTCTCGGGATTGCACTAGCATGCCAGGCCCAGCCTCGGCAGCACAGGTGATGGCCTCTCACGGGGCTCCAACCCGTAGGTTCATTTGTTGCTGCTGCACCCTTACGATGACGCGGGCACGATGCGCGTGGTGGTGCGCTGCGTGTGCTGTGCAGGGACGCCGGCGCCAGCTTGACGAGCGCAGACTCCCTCGCAGCGCCTGGGGAGCGCGGCGGCAGCGTCAGCAAGCGCAAGAAGGGCAGGCGGAGCGTGCTGACGCTGCGCAACGTGCTGCTGCTGCTCGCCGTGGCCACGTGCATGCTCACCATTCTCTGGTTCATGCTGCGGGCACCCATGAACCTCAGCTAGCTCTTGTTAGTGCGCGGCCCCTCTGCATCCACTACTTGCAACGCGGCGGTTTGTAGCGGCACCCACATGGGCATCCACGCCTCAGCTTGCGCACCACGTGTGTCCCTTTGCATCCAGGCGATGGGTCATGCGTTGCAGAGGCCCTGGCAGGGCGTGACCGGTACAGCAGCAAGCGATGCCGCTTCAGGGCAACATAGCGCAAGCGCCGGCGACAGCAGCAGTGTCGTTTGACGTGTAGGAAGACCAACCATGCTGCAGCATGCTAAGTGCATTTGCAGCAGATGCACGCAGCAGGGAGCAAAAGAGACGAACCAGTGCGCAATGTCCATGTGGTTGTTGGAAAGGTTGTTCTCTATGATTCTATGATGGCAGTAAGCTACTGATGCGGTACTCAGTCAAGCAGGCGGGTGTTCCGGACTTGTGCAAGCCTTAGGGCCGTGGGCACGCACAACCCAGCAGCAGAGCCTGCAGATTCGAATCCAGCGCAATCATGGCCAGTTCCCAGCTTGCATCCTAAACACCCGGTGCCACACGCATGCGTGTTTAGGAGACGTCCACACCCGCAAATGTAATGCTGCAGTGTGCCCAGGTGTGCTCGACCGCGTACATGCGCGTTTAGTGCCCAGTAGTACGCCACCCGCCCCGTCACAACCCCAGTGCGGTGCGTTCCCCGTCATCAATGACCGTAAGCGCGCCAGTGCCCCGCGAGAAGGACGCGTCTCTTCCTTGTTTAGGACAAGCCAAAGCATGCAGGCACCACCCGCGCGTGCACATGTCGCCAGCATACGCAGTCCCATCAATCCCTTGAATCCCTTGGAAAGCATCCCCACCCGTCCGTCACCCTCCTGAGGCATATCAATGCAGCGGCTGCAGCACACCTTGGTGGCTCCATGTCGCACAGTCCCAGTCTGGCCTTCAGTCGCAGCGCAGCGCTCAGCGGCTTCTTCTTAGTGCGTGTGACAGTGTGACTAGCGCCCTGCCAAAGGCAACCCACGGGTGGCACCTCAAAATCAAGTCTTCCCTCATTCCAGACCACAAGGCCCGCCCCTATAACAAGCCCAGATCAACGCAGCAGGCTGCGTGCGCCACGCTTGGTGCGCCACGTGCAGCCGCCGGCACAGTGCCGTGAGGATTAATGAAGGCAGATTCGAGGAACAATAGGACCACGCCAGCGCTCCCTTGCCTTTTCAACTAGCAGTCCCCTTATCCCATCAGTCCCCTGCGCCCATCCCTCCCAGTAAGGAACACACACCCAGTAAGGACTCAAGCTCGCTGCAAGCTGCCTCACACGCGCAGCACAGCACAGCAGAGCACGCTACACTCGCCTCAACTTGGCCAAGTTGAGTGGCGGGGGTGACTTGGTGTCCCATCACACTCGCAGCTCCCAGGTCCCAATGACGCACAATGCTGGCCGTGCTTCTTCATCTCCATCCTCCCGGTTAAGTAGCGGGAGCCCTCCATCCGCTCTCTCTATCCCTGTCTTTTCCCCCGCACAAGCCAGACTCCCAAGACTCCAAGGCCCTGCAAGGAGCGGCACCACCTCACTCCAGGCCTAGACTTGAGCTGTCAGCAGCGAAAACACCCCTTGACTGCCCATCCGCTCACTCCAGGCTTAGACATCAGCAGCGCGAGCAGTCCCTCACTCCAGACCCAGGAAGTCAGCAGTCAGCAACAGCTGGTCATCCGCAGACATGCCCCCCTGGGCAGCCGCCCCACCCGCGCCCACACCCACCCCCCGAACGTCTCCCACATCCTGCGCCACACCACCACTGACCCCCGCAGGCGCAGCCATACCCACCGCCGCACCGCCCTGCCTCTGCCCCTGCTGCTCCTGTTGCTGCTGCTGCAGGCCCGCCATCGCGCCACCGCCGCCGTTGCCACCGCCGCTGCCGACCCGCATCCCACTCGATGACCGCAGCAGGTGCTGCTGGTGCGCCTGAGCAGGCCCCCCGCCACCGCTGCCCCTTCCATTCCCGGCTGAAGTCAGCATCACGTCACCCGGCTGGCTGCCCACCAAACTGTCCATCAGCAGCGCACTCACGTCCATTTGCGGGCTGTCGAGCAGCAGCTGATGCAAGGAGGACTGCCGGCCCCCTCCCTGGCTCACGCGCCGCCCTCCTCCACCTCCTCCTGCCTCTACGGCCATGTCACCGCTCCGCATCGCGGGACCAAGCCCAGGCACACCCGTCGTGATCGTCACGCCGCCACCACTCCCACCACCGCCGCCGCCGCCGCTGCCGCCATCACCGCGCTCGGCACCACTCTTGCCCGCACCGCCAACCTCCACAGCGATGCTCCCAGTGCACGCACCGCCCCTCCCACCAGAAGTGGCGTCGCCCACAGCGGAGAGCGCCCTGGCGAGGCCTGCGCCCGCTCCGCCACCACCGCCGACAGCACCGCTGTTCTGCTGGCGCAAAGTGAGGGGTGGGGGATCCTCGGCGTGCGCCTGCTGGCGGGTGCGCGTGCCAAGGACCATGCCCACCACGTGGGCAGGCAGGGCACCTTGCCCGGCCGCTTGGTGGGCCAACAGGCTCACAGGCTGGGGCCCCGACAGGCCGCCCTGACCGCCCTGGCCGCCGCTTGCTTGCTGCTGCAGCTGCCGCAGCTGCTGCAGTTGCTGCTGCGAGTGTTGCAGCTGCAGTTGCTGCAGTTGCTGCTGTTGCGAGTGCTGCTGCTGCAGCTGCTGCGTCGGTGGCGGTGGCCCTGGGTGCGAGTGCGGCACGCGGAGGTCCAGGAACCCAGAAGCGGCGGCTTGGGTCTGCTGCTGGTGCTGCTGGTGCTGCTGCTGAGCGGCAGCCAGCAGAGCGGTGTTCTGGGCACTCGCTGCAGCGAAAAACGTGCCAGAAGCCGCGCCAGAGCCAGCCCGCTGCAACTGGTGCAGCTGCATGCTACCCTGCACCTGCTGCATGGCCGAGCCACCGCCAGGGTATGCGCCAGCCGCCGCCGACAGCTGCTGCTGCTGCGAGTGTTGCTGCTGCAGCTGCTGGTGGTGCTGCTGCAAAGACACAACCATATGCTGCTGCTGCTGCTGCTGCTGGAAAGCGGTGGAGGGCGGAGGAGATGGCATCATGCTCGTTGCCACCTGCTGTTGCTGCTGCTGCTGTTGCTGCATCTGTTCGGGCGCCATGGTCAGCGCCATGTCCGCGCCCATAAGCCCTGCACCAGGGCTTAGCATGGCGTCCATAGGGCCTGCGCCATGCGCCGGGAAGCGGAGCTCCAGCAGCTGCTGCATGCCGCGGCTCTCTCCGCCGTTGCCGCTGCCGTTCAGCTGCTCACCAGCACCGCCGTAAGGCTCAACGAACGCCACCTCCAGCGTCCGCTTGTGCTGCTGCTGCTGCTGCCGCTCGCGCGCCACCGCGACGTGCAGCGGCATCGCCGCCATCTGCTGCTGGTGCTGCTGGCGTGACGCACCGCCGCCGCCACCACCGCCATTGCCACCGGTGCGTAGGGTGGCGTGGTCCTCCTCCTCGGACAGCGACGCGGTGCATGCCAGCGTGAGGGCGTCGCTCTGCTGCATGCGCTGCAGTGGCCCGCTGTGGAAGCCATGCAGCGCCTGTTGCTGTTGCTGCTGCTGCTGTTGTTGCTGCTGTCCGCTGCCGTGTGCGCTGTGCAGCTGCCACAGCTGCTGTTGCTGCATCTGCTGCTGCAGGTACGCCTGCTGCTGCTGCTGCTGTTGCTGCTGTGCTGGTGCCCAGGACGGGTTGGCTCCCGGCGCGGCCTGCTGCTGCTGCAGCTGCAGTTGCAGCTGTTGCTGAGGTGGCGGGAACGGCGGGGCGGGGTGGTGCTGCGGCGGCGGTTGCTGTGGCAGTTGCTGTTGGTGTTGTTGCGGGAGGGTGGGGGAGGGCGTGAAGGGCTTGAGGTGCTTGTTGCCCGCGGCGTGGTTGGGGGAGGCCGGAAGAGTGGGGTCCATGAGACGGCGGTTGAGGAGGATGTCGCTGATGCGCAGGTAGTCGGACGCAAACACCTGCAGAGAGGTGCAGGGCAACATCGCACGACGCAGCCACGCCAAGATGGTGAACTCACGACGCAGCAGGTTGCTTCAGCAGGTTGCTTCAGAGCGGGCGGCGCAGGACTTGTTAGCAGGCGCGCTGTCTCCACACCTCTGCAACACCTACACTTGCTTGCAGTGTGGCTTTCACACTGCAAGCGGTCTCTCTCTCTCACACCTACAGCACCCGTTCCCTTCTCGCCCCATACCTTGCGCTTGTCCATGCGCTTGCCAGAGTACACGTCCAGCAAGTGCGTGGTGCACGCGTGCTCCCTCAGCAGCACCTCCACGTGCTTCTGCACCACCAAATCCGCCCGCGTCAGGATCAGGTGCAGCACTCCGTCCTGCCCAGCGTGTGGGTGATCCGCCGCCACGCGAATCGCCAGCGCCAGCCCGCCCACGTTGCTGCTGGCGGTCAGCCGGCAGATGAAGGTGCCGCAGGGCTCGTTGATGAGGCGGCGCGTGGCCACGTCGCGCGTGAGGGAAAAGCCGGCGACCACGCAGGGGTGCAGGCGGTTCCACAGGGCGAACAGGTGGGACTGGAGGAAGGAGAGGGAGGCTTGGTAGTTGGTGGCGAACTTGGTGAGGGCCTCGCGGGCGAGTTGGGGAGGGGAGGCTTGGACGCCAGAGATGCGGACCAGCGCCTGCGTGTGGGCGGCAGTGGTGGGCGGCGTGTGTGTGCACCGGGTGGTTGCAGTCTTGCCTCGGCTTGGCGGAGGGCTCAGGTTGGGCAGTGCCCAGCCCAGTGCCAGGCGGTGCAAATGCGTGGGCCTGTGCAGAGCGCAAGCTTTTGACGCGGGGGCAGGTTGACCTTTTCTGAGCGCACCTGCAGGTCGTCCAGGGTGAGCTGCGGCAGCTGTGCAGAACGGTGTCAAATACTCAGAGGTGAAGCACACCTCGCACCTGGAGGTCGTCCAGGGTGAGCTGCGGGAGCTGTACAGAACGGTGTCTAATACTCAGTGGTAAAGCACACATCGCACCTGCAGGTCGTCCAGGGTGAGCTGCCTGACCAGCCCCACGGCGTTGAACGACTCGGCACACCACTCCATGAGCTGCTTCGGGTCCAGGGACTGCGGCACAGCACGCACAGCAGGACAGCGCGCCGCACCATGGCGCGAGCACGCGACACCGGCCACGAGCTTGCACAATCTGCTGCAGGAAGGTATGGCCTCCAGTATGGCAGGCCAGCTGCATGCTTCCGGCTGCTCTGTTTGCCTCTGCTTGATGACTGGGAGCAGGACTACCACACAGGCGGTGCCTCACCTGCAGCAGCGAGGGCGGCAGCGTCCACTCCGTCCCACTGCCACACCGCGCCAACGTCCCCGCCCCACCTCCCTGCTGCTGCTGCTGCTGCGTGCTGACTGCCAGCCCCCCGCCAGCGCCCCTAGACGGCAACGCCGCCGCCAACGCCGCCACTGCTCGGGCCATTGGCCCATTGCCCTGATCCCCCGCCGCCGCTGCCGCCGCCGCGCCGGCCAGCATCCCGGACGACGCAGACGACGCCCGCACCAGCTGCTGCTGCTGCGGGGTGCCTGCGGCGTCGCTGTAGCCCACCAGATGCAATACGTCCACCTGCTGCTGCCCTGGCTGCCGTGAGTTCTCATGGCCACTGGGCACGCCGCCGTTGCCGTTGCCATTGCCGCTGGTGGTGGTGGCGTTGTCGTTGCTGCTGCCCGCGTGCGGCTGTAGCTTGTGGAGCCGACCGCTGCTGCCACCGCCGCCCTGCTGCTGTCGCTGCTGCGGGTCTCCGCTGTCCATACCTGTGAGCGTTGAGCTGTCGGGAGCAGCAGGCATGCTGTTCACCATGGCCTGCAACAGACACGCCGGTAAGAGGTGGGGCAAAGGGCAAAGAGGTGGGGCAAACCATGACTCAACGCCTTGTTGTGCAAGGGGTCAGTCAGTGAGTGGGAGCACCCTTGCCCTGCTGCGTGTGCTCCCGCGCACACACCTGCATGTCGGCCGAGTTGAGGTCTGGCAGGTTGAGCTTGTCGCAGGCGGGCAGCCACTGCTCGGCGCGGCAGGTGCACACGGTGGGCTGACGGTACACCACCACCACCGCGTCTGCAGTGCACGCACAGCACACGCGCAGCATGCCCGTCAGCCTTATCACCGCCCACACTGCCAGAGGGACGCCCACCGATCAACCAATGAGAAGCGCACCCGCACACTCCCCACGCGCTGTGCAGCCAAGCAGGTGCTCACCTCCAGTGGCCTCCAGCGTGCAGGAGAAGGCAATGTACACGGGCAGCATGCGTGAGGGCCTCGAGAACCTCAGGTCCTGGAACGTATACTCCTCCCGCGTCACCAGCGTGACCGCCCCGCCGCCTCCGCCTGCCATCAGGCCGCCGCTGCCATAACCCACAGCTCCGCCCCCGCCGGCCCCACCGCCTGGCTGCATCATGAGCACCCGCCCGCCCCCTGCTTCGGGCACCACGCCCAGCACCATGTCCCCTGGGAGGGGCCCGTTGGGGAAGGCGCCGGTGAGACCGAGGGAGGCGTGGAGGTGCTGCTGCTGCGAGGTGGCGGCTGTTCTTGCGACGTGGTGCTGTAGGGATGCAGCGTGAGCACGACACGGTAGTGGCACACGTAAGCATGATAGACGTTTTATGGTGGTGGATGTCTCCGTGGCAATTGAACGGGAAGCATTGCAGCGGCTGCCGCCCCACCTTGCCAGCCTCTAGGATGACCTTGCGCACGGTGGTGCCCTTGAGTGCCGCTTGCGTCGGCTGCATGCGCACAATTGTGGGCACGATGTTGCAGCCTGCTGAGCGATGTTCGCGCCGTGAACATGCCGCAGAGCTCAACACGCAGCACGCACCACGATGGACCTGTCCCGCATGCCCGAGAAGCCTCCGGCTGGGTTCCAGTTCTGTATACGCTGCAGCTCGTCCTCTGCCAGCAGGTGTGCGCTGAGCTGCAGTTGCAGGTCCATGCTGCCGACGTGCACAACCTCCACGGACACCTTGAAGCCCGGCTTGAACGTCCTGCAGTGTGAGCAGCAGGTGTGAGAAAGGTGTGTGTGGCCTCAGGTGTGTGTGGAGCGGCTGGTGGGGTGGCCCCTGACGCCGTGCGTGCGCCCGTAATGTGGCCCCCTTCTCCCACGCACTTCTCTGTGCGGATGGGCCAGCACCATTCTGCCGGCGCCTCCTCCAGGTTGATGCGCATGCTGATGGGCGACTGCGCTGCTGCGGAGGAGCTGGCCGACTCGGGGCGGTCCGCCTGCTCCCAGCGCCCCGGCGCCGTGGCTGCCTTCCCGGAGTAGCGGACATGCTGGGTCTGCAGTCCGATGACGTCTGCGCAGCGTCGCAAATGCCAGTGCTCGCGTTGCGAGCTCGGTGTGTGCTCCCCTCGCCCCAACAATGTGCCTGCCTCTGCGCTCGCACGTTGGGTAGGCGCGGGCGCACGCTTCAGCGCCAGTGCCGCAAGCTGCAGCGTGCTGCTGCTCCCATCCGCCAATTTTGTCATTCGCAGTCACGACGGAGCGGCGAAGCTACGCAGCGCGTCTGCAGCGTCTCATCGGCGCCATGCGCTGGGGACGCGAGCTGTGAGGGCCTGTAGCTGCTCTGTACACTGAACGGGCACACGCAAGCCCGCGGTTTGCAAAACGGGAGAGCTCACGTAAGAAGCTCAGACCAGGTTGCCCAGCGCGGGGTCCTGCCCTGGCCGCATGAACCATCCCCACCACCCACGCCGTGCCTTGCGCACCACGGCCCGCGCGCCCGCACCCTTGCCGTTGTGCTGCTGCTGGTGCTCCTGCTGTTCCATCTGCATGGTCTGCGGCGTGGGGGCCACCACAGGCCCACCCTGGTGGGGCGCGTGCGGATGGACCTCCGCTGCCTGCGCCGCGCCGTTTGGCGGGTGCCCGTTGCTGCTCCGCCCGCCACCGCCCGTCAGCTGCTGCAGCTCGTCCTCTAGCTGCATCATCTGCCGTGCCAACTGCGCCACTCGCGCCCGCACCTCCTCCGGTGGCAGGTCCACCTCCACCACCTCGTGCATCGGGCTGTCCGGCGCACCCGTCCCCGCTGCGGAGCCATGCTGCTGCTGTTGCTGCTGCTGGCTGTCTGCCTCATCGCCATGATGATGGCGCCGCGCCTCCTCCTGCTGCAGTGCATCGCTGGCCTCGCCTCCGTTGGCCACGTGCTGGCGCACGCGGTGCACCTTGGCACGCAGCGACCGCACCTCCTCTGACAGCATCACCAGCTTCCACTGACTGTCGGTGAGCCCACCCACCAGCACCGCCGCTGGCTCATCAGGCGCCCTGACTCCTCCTGCCCCGGCCGCCCCCCCGAGGACAATGTCTATCGCCACCGTGGCTGATGCTGCACTAGCCACGCCTGCCTCAGGGTGCTGTTGCAGGTGCGCCTGGTGCTGAGCTCGCTGTTGCTGTTGTTGCTGTTGATGGGGGCCGGGGGGCAGGTGGAGGGATGTGGTGGGGGAGGGCAGCGAGGCGCTGGCGTGTGGCGTGCCGTGCCGCGCGAGGACGCCCTCCAGGGCCTTGATGCCGGCGTCCTTGCGCCCGCACTCGGCACGCGCTTCTGCCAACGCCGCGTCCTGCACAACGTGACAAGGAGGAGTTGACATGCCAGCCCTCCTGTTCAGGGACTGGTCGGAAGGCTCTGGATCTTGTGTGGCTGCATGCACACGAAGGTGCTTCACCGCCAAGCGCCGAGCGCACCTGCTGTGCCAGGTGCTTGTGCAGCGCCGCATTCTCCTGCTGCAGCTTTGCCGCCTGCTCCTGCAGCGCCCGGTAGCCTGGGGGCCCCTGCTGCGCCGCCGCCTGGGCCATGGCCAGCGACTGGCTGGCCTGGTGCTTGTGCTGCTCCAGCTGGTGACGCAGGTCTTGCAACTGCGTGCCACGCACCCATGGAACGTTGAGTAAGGCATGCCTGTGACGTGTCAGGCTGCACAGTTGTCTTACTCGACGGGATGCCTGTTTTGTGAAACTGTGAGAGCCCACAACACACGCAGCGCACCTGCCGCTCCATCTCCTGCTCTCGCGCCATGACCACCTGGTTGGACTGCAGCAGGCCCGCCAGCTGCTGCCTGAGCCTGGCCCCCGTCTCGTCGCTCAGCTGCAGGGCGCGCTGCAGCGCCGACGCCTCGCAGGTGCGCTGCTCCACCAGCGCCTGCGCCCGGCTGAGCTCCGTCTGCAGCGCCTGGATGGTGGCAGAGGCGCGCTCGCCTAGTGCCGCCGCTGACCGCTGCGTGTCTAGCTGCTGGTGTAGCGTTTCTGCACGCATCCGCTCCTGCGAGTAGGGAGGGAGCGACAGCGCGGTGAATTCACCAGGTGTGGGCTGTCTGCTACCGCTGTGCGTGCAGGGCGTGTGGTGAAGAGTGGAGGGATGAGTGCACCTGCCTGCACTCAGGCACTCACGTGCTGCAGCGCCTTTTCCGCCTTGTGTAGCCGGAGCTGCAGCTTGTCCCAGTCCTGGGGTGTCAGGGGTGCTGCGCTGGGCGGCCTGCCAGTGGCACCAGGCACCACACATGTGCAGAGGGCCGCTGAGAGCACGAGCGCAAGGGGCACAGTGCAAGTGCCGAGCAGGTGTGGCTGCCGCAGTCGTACAGGCACGCACCTGAGCGGCACGGGAGCCGCAAGGTCGCGTAGCTGGTGCTCCATTGCCGCCAGGCTGGACCGGGACTCCTTGAGCTGCTGGCGCAGGATGAGCACCTGATGCTGCAGCGCCTCTTCTGTGCTGCTGGACGCGGTGGCAGCTGGCTGTGGAGCGCCTGCCGCGCTGTCGTGTCTTGTGCCATCCTGCGGGCGGCACACATCAGGTACGCATGCTCGCTGCCAATGTGCAGGCAGGCACGCACCGCTGCTAAGCCATTCCCTGGCCAAGCGGATCACCGCGCCTGGCACGCACTCGTTGCTCTGCAGCTGGTGCGCGGTCGGCAGCCCCTGCGGACGTCGTCGTCACAGTGCCTCCCGCTGACGACGCGTGCAGTGAGGCTGCCGCTTCTCCGCCCGCGCTGGTGCTCGAGTCTCCGTTCGCGTGGGTCTCCCCGCCACCATCGCCTCCAGCGGGCAGCGGAGCGGGTGACGCTGCCGTGCTGTGCTGCTGTGGCTGCTGAGGGCTCGTCTCGTCGGAGAATCGGCCCAGGCGCGCTGCGGGAGCGAAAGGAGACGACACGGTCGTGGGAGGTAGAGGGGTGGACACGCTGACTTCCTGGATGGCTGCAGCAGCCCACATCGCTGGCCTTAAAGCGATGGCCGGTGAACCTGTGCAGTCCAGCACCCAGGACCTAAAATCTCCAAAAGCATGTTTTCTTGCGCATCTTGTGCTCACGGCGCACACACACCACGCGCTCCCAGCTCGCCTCGCAGCGCCCAGCTCCTGCCTTGCCCGACCTGCCAGGCCCATTAGCGCACGCTCGTGTGGACCTTGGAACTCGCCTTTCGGAACCAGTGCACAGCGAGCGCGCGAGAAGGCGAGGATGGCGTCGCAGCAGGAGGGCCCTGACCCTCAGCATCGCGCATCGGTGATCGCGCAGCAGGTCGTGGGCAGTTTGCACCGTCAGCACACTTCGTCCCCTGCGCCTCCCCAGAGCAAGGACTACTCGGTGCAGCTGCCCGAGAAGCTGTCAGCGGATGGGCCCTGGACAGTCCGCAGGTGTGGAGGCGTGCTGCAAGGGGCTGGGCGTTGGGGGGCGTTCCATTAATCATCACGCCGCGCTCGGGCACGCTCGTCAGCGCAGCAGCCAGCAACCACCAGATGTGAGCCTCTCGTCCTTGCTGCTGCTAATGATGATGATGACACGAGCGCAGGGCGGCCATGTCGCCCTACAAGCTCGTCAGCAGCTTTGCCGAGCCCGACAGCGACGTGCGCACGCTGCACGACGTGCTGGAGCGCAGCGTGGGCCGCTACCCGCACGTAAGGGTGGCCCTTGAGTCCTTGAGCCTTAAATCAGCTGCTGCCGAAGATGGCTCCAGGGCCGTGCCCGAGGCGCCACGCGTGCCCTGTTGCCCTCCGCCTGTCCGCAGATGCCATTCTTGGGCACACGCAAGCGCGACGAGAAGGGCAAGCTTGGCGGGTACACCTGGATGACCTACGCTCAGGTGTGCATGCAGCAGCACCTTGACGAGGGGACAAGGCAGGAGCCACGCACTACGGGCCCGCCCTTGACACTGTGCTGCTGATCCCACCCGCAGGCTGGCGACGTGCGTACGTCAATCGGCTCAGGCCTGCTGCAGCTGGGCCTCACGCCCCGCAGCTCCATCGGCCTCTACAGCGTCAACTGCCGCGGTGCGCTGCGACGCGCATCCTGCCCCAGCAGCACTCGCCCGCACGCCTGTCCCTTGGCACCACCGTGGTATGCATGCCCTCATCATGCATGCGTCCGTGCAAGCGCAGAGTGGGTGCTGGTGGACAGTGCGCTGCACGCCTACAGCCTGGTGAGCGTGCCCCTGTACGACACGCTGGGCCCGGACGCCGTCGAGTACATCACCAACCACGCCGAGCTGTCGGCGGTGGCGTGCAGCGCAGCCGTGGCGCCAAACATCATCTCGGTGCTGCACAAGTGCCCCACCGTCAAGGTCGTGGTGAGTAAGCAGCAGCACCTGCTGCACGCGCTTTGCGCCGGAGACGTGCTGGTTGGGCTGCCAATGCAGCGGTGGCCAACGGCTGCAGTCCCGGCAAGCAGCAATGGGCGGCGTGGCTCTGCGGCTGCCTGCACACATCACACGCTCAAGCGCATGTGTGGCGTTTGCAGGTGGTATACGGCAACACTGGCACGGGCCGCCTTCCCGAGGCGCCCGCCGGCAGCAACTGCCGCGTGGTGAGCCTGGAGCAGGTGGAGAGCCTGGGCCGGCGGCACCCCAAGGCGCACATCCCGCCCAAGCCCTCGGACACGGCCACGCTGTGCTATACCTCGGGCACCACGGGCGTTCCCAAGGGTGCGCTGCGCCCACTTGCGTCCTCATCCCGCCTCCCCATGCCGTATCTTCTTGGTGGTGTCTTCGGGCTGTGTGACATGGCCCGCTGCGCCGAAGCGCAGTCCCGTTGCCGTGGGGAGCAAGCAGGCAGAGCAGCGGCAGTGCTTGATGGCAGTGTGTGCATGGTGTGTGTATGGTGGTGGTGAGTGCCTGCAGGCGCGGTGCTGACGCACAGCAACCTGGTGGCCAGCGCGGCGGGCACCAGCACGGTGCTGGACAAGTGGATGCCGGGCGACAGGCACATCTCGTACCTGCCGCTGGCGCACATCTACGAGCGCATCAACCTGGTGAGCGCACGCACAGGTGCCAATCGCAATGAATGCACACGCCTGCAGTTTGCCACGATACTGTTTCGCACGCTGACGCGGCGGGCCTGTCTCTGCTCCTGGCGTGCATGCTCAGGGTCAGGCTCAGCAGCGGTGGTGCCCGTTGCAACTGTCTGCTCGCACTGTCTTGCGTGCCGCAGGTGGTGTGCGTGCACCTGGGCGCGGCCGTGGGCTTCTACAGCGGCAACGTGCTGGAGCTCCTGGACGACATTGCCATCCTCAAGCCGCACGTCTTTGTGTCGGTGCCACGCCTCTGGAACCGCATCTACGACCGGGTGAGCCTGCACAGCGTCCGCTTGCGCACAGGCACTTGCCGTGACTGCTGACTGTTGCATGCCGGCAGCGGGGGCGGCTGTGTTGGGAACCGCATCTACAACCACCGCCCGTGCCTTGGCGCTTGGTAGCGGCGTGCATTGCACGGTGAGGGGCAGCATGCAGTACCAAGCCAGAGCTCAGTAAACGGGCTGCTGGTGGTGTCACGTGGCGCGCAGGTGATGGCCCAGGTGCGTCAGAGCGGCCCCGTGGCGCGCGCGCTGTTTGACCGCGCCTACGCGCACAAGAAGGCGTGCCTGGAGCGCGGCGACAGCGACGGCGGGCGCTGGGGGCGCTTCTACGACCTGCTCATCTTCAGCAAGATCAGGGCCAAGCTGGGAGGGGAGGTCAAGATCATGACCACGGGTGCGCTGGAAGCTGCTTGCAGTCACTGCATGTTGATCCTGGCCCTGGGGACCACTACAGTGTGTCTCGCCAGCTCTCATAGAATGGCAACAGAGCCAGGGTCAGAGACTTGGTGTGAGCGTGCATGCGCTCGTCACCGTGCACGCAGGCGCGTCCCCCATCAGCGACGAGGTCATGACCTTCCTGCGCGTGTGCTTTGGCGCCATGGTCCTCGAGGGGTGAGAGGAGCACGCCCGCACTCTCACTTGGCCATGCTGCAGCTGGTGGAGCAGCAGGACGGAAGTACGCTGCAGCCCACACCCACACCACCCATCTGTGCCAAACTCGCTGCTGTGTGCCATGCCTGCGACTGCACCCCGCCCGCTTGCGCCTCTTGCTGCAGGTACGGCATGACCGAGTCGGCCAGCGCCATGTCCATCACGCGCCCCGAAGACTTCACCACAGGTGCGGCACCGTCTGACGCAGCAAGCAGCACCTTGACGCTCTCTCTGCAGCCCACCACGCCTGCGGGGCACGCGCCCACGCCAGGTTGGGAAGGTTGGCCTGCCATTGGTCCTCCTGTCGTGTGGTTGCTGCACCGCACCCTTGTGCAGGTCACGTGGGCGCACCACTGCCGTGCGGTGAGATCAAGCTGGTGGACATCCCAGAGATGAACTACCTCAACACCGACAAGCCCTTCCCCAGGTGAGTGACGCTCAATTCAGGCAACCTGGCAGACCCTGGGTCAGCCACGCGTACGCGCCATCCGCGCTGGGTGCTGGGTGCGAGCGTGGTGCTGCTGGCGATGGCCATATGTGTGTGTGTGCGCGCAGGGGCGAGGTGTGCGTGCGCGGGCCGGCGGTGTTTGCGGGGTACTTCAAGGACGCGGTGCAGACCAAGGAGGTGCTGGACGACGACGGCTGGCTGCACACAGGTGCGTGAGAGATGTAGTGATGAGGGGATGATGTAGGGCCGCTGCGTGGGTGCACTCATTGAAGAGGTGCTCTCAAGCGGCGATGTGTTGCCGCTGCGTGCTGTGCAGGAGACGTGGGATGCTGGCTCCCCGGAGGGCGTCTCAAAATCATCGACAGGAAGAAGGTGCGGGCAACGGGCGGCGCAGGCTGGCGCGCAGCGCGCAGCGCTGGTCATGAGTGCTTGAGGCGTGAGGCTGGGAGAGTTGAAGCATCTTGCCCTGCACCTGGCACCTTTTCTTGCAGAACATCTTCAAGCTGGCTCAGGGCGAGTACATTGCGCCTGAAAAGATTGAGGGCGTCTACCAGCGGTGAGTGGGAGAGGGGCTTGAGCCATTGACACATACAGCACGGGCACAGACAAACACCAGAACGCAAACTAAGTTGTTCGACATCAGAGGGCACAGCAAAAGCCGGCGCAGCAGGAGCCGCGCCTCAGACATGTTACTGCGCTGCACGTTGGTGCTGCACCCGTGCTCTTTCCCAGCCTGATGCTGATGCGCCTGCCCTGCATATGCATGCGTGTCGTGCAGGAGCCCGTTTGTGGCCCAGGTGTTTGTGTACGGCGACAGCCTGCGCGCCCAGCTGGTGGCCGTGGTGGTGCCTGACCATGAGGTGCTGGTGCCCTGGGCCAAGGAGCGCGGCATGGGCGAGCTGTCGCTGGCGGAGCTGTGCAACAACGCGCACGTCAAGGAGGCGGTGGCGCGCAGCATGGCCGAGGAGGCGCGCGTGGCGCAGCTGCGCGGCTTTGAGCAGGTGCGGGGATGGATGGTGGTGATGCTGGGGAGTGCTGGGCTGGGTGGGCATCCATCAACATGGAACTTGGCTGCGTGCGTGCGTGCGTGCGCCCGCAGGTCCAGGCGGTGCACCTGCACCCTGATTTGTTCACGGTGGAGAACAACCTGCTGACGCCCACCTTCAAGCTCAAGCGGCCGCAGGCCAAGCAGGCCTTCCAAGCAGCGCTGGACGCCATGTACGCGCAGTTCCCCGCCGGGCACGGCGCATGAAGATGACACCGCGTCCTGATTTGGCGCCCCCCCCCGGGCCGCACGTCGTGTGGAGTGTGTGTGTGGGCAGGAGGATGTGCAAGCCTGGTCCTTTTCTGACGTGCTGATGCTGCTTTCCTTGTTCTCAGGGTGAGCATGCGCAAGTTTTTGGGGTGCCCCTGCCGCACGCTTCGGCCCTTTTCTGCGCGCCGACGGATACGCAGCGCTTCCAGCAGCCAACACAAAGCTCTTAGTCAGCCGAGGACGTAGCCAACTTCTCGCTCTCGAGGAGCTCCCCACCGCCGCCCGAGCGGGTGGTCGGAAGGCCCCGCCATGCCGCAGAACGAGCATATCGAGCGCTCCATCAAGCTCCATGGTGAGAAGGCTCTCACGGCTGGAGCTCAGGCAGGGCGCTGCAGCGGGGAGGGGACGCTCCACCAAGGGGCGGCACCGTCGCGCCAAGCGAGCGCTCACTGGTCCTGTGCACGCGCCGCGCAGGTCGCAAGTTCGACCATGAAGAGCGTAAGCGCAAGAAGGCGGCCCGCTCGGTGCACAAGCGCGCCGAGGAGGCTCGCAAGGCCATCGGCCTCAAGGGCAAGATGCTGACCAAGAAGCGCTACGCTGAGAAGGCGCAGATGCGCAAGACCATTGCCATGCACGAGGAGAAGGACAGCAAGCGCAAGGCCGAAGACGGCGCGCCCGAGAACGCCCTGCCCGCCTACCTGCTGGAGCGTGACCAGGTACGCGCTAGGGGGCAGGCTTGGCAGCATGGCAGCGGGGAGAACCGCCAAGGGGTCAGGCAGGCGTACAGGGGCGGGGGCTGCCGTGCAGTTCCGCTCACGCGTTGCGGCAGCGCCACCACCCTGCAGGCGGACCGCGCCAAGGTGCTGAGCAACACCATCAAGCAGAAACGCAAGGAGAAGGCAGGCAAGTGGGAGGTGCCCCTGCCCAAGGTGCGGCCCATGGCCGAGGACGAGATGTTCAAGGTGCTCAAGTCAGGCAAGCGGATGAAGAAGAGCTGGAAGCGCATGATCACCAAGGTGAGCGCGTGCTTTGCTTCGGGACCAGTGGGGCGGGGAGCGGCGTGGTGGGCGTGCTTCATGAGTTGCAGGGGCAGGGGCGGCAACGGCGGCAGGAGCACCTCGGTGGCAGCGGCGGCAGCAACGGCAGCAGGAGCCAGCAGCAGGGAAGCAGCAGGGGCAGCAGAGAGCTGCGCGCCAGCGCCTGTGGAGCAACAGCCACCCGCGGCTTTCGGGCGTGCAGCACGTACTTACAGCTGGATAGGGGACAGGGCAGGGCTCACGAGCTGCCTTGCCAACACCTCCTACATCTTCCCCTCTTTCACTTGCAGATGACGTTTGTTGGCCCAGGGTTCACGCGCAAGCCTCCCAAGTACGAGCGCTTCATCCGCCCCACGGGCCTGCGCATCACAAAGGCGCACGTGACGCACCCCGAGCTCAAGGCCACCTTTTGCCTCGACATCATCGGCATCAAGAAGAACCCCAACGGGCAGGTGAGGGGCATGCACGCCGGCTGCTGTCACAATCATGAGCTGCTGCCACAATCAAGAGCGTGCGGTTCACGAGCGCATGCGACAGCGTGTGAGCAGAGCGCAGGCGGTCCTGGCTCACTTGGTGTTGGGGTTGCGGATGCGGCGTGTGTGTTGGTTGAACGTGCAGATGTACACGCAGCTAGGCGTGGTGACCAAGGGTACCATCGTGGAGGTCAATGTCAGCGAACTGGGCCTGGTGACGCCGGGAGGAAAGGTGGTGTGGGGCAAGTACGCACAGGTGAGCTTGCTGCGCTCACGAGGGAGGGCTGCTGTGCAGGGAGGGAGGGTAATCCTAAGGCCCCCAGGGGGTGTGTATGCAAGTCGCCAGTGTGCGCCCAGGCCCAGCGCGGCAGGAATTGACAATGGCTGCCCTCGTCACGTGTCGCTCGCTGTCACAGGTCACCAACAACCCAGAGAACGACGGTGTCGTCAACGCGGTGCTGCTCGTCTAAGCATAGCAAGGCGGCGAAGGCGTTTGGTTGGTGTTGTGTGTGCTCTGCCGTCCCCCATTCTTCTCCCCGTGGTTGCCACACCTCTGGGGCTGTACTTGCTATGATGAGCGCTGTGATGCTGGCAAACGAGCTTGGAGACGGGACGATCCGCACGCCAGGGTGGGCAACCCCAGGCCCCCAGTGTGTCAGTGCAGGCCATCAGGTGTGATACCTGCATCAGCCACCAGCTGCAGCGCTCGCTCACCACCAGTCTAGTGCTCGCTCATGGCGGGCGGTCGCACCCTCGCGGTGGCTCCCTCCCCACACACCTCTCCCAGAAAGCTCAGCCATGGACACAAATGAGGCGTGGCAGCGTGGCGGCGGTGGCGGAGGAGGAGGCGGCCGGCAGTGGGACAACAGAGGCGGAGGAGGAGGCGACCGTGGCTACCAGGACAATCGCGGCTATCAGGGCGGGGGAGGGCGAGGCAGGCAGTATTACAACGATGCTGGCTACCAGCAGCGCGGCCCGCCGCCTCCACGGGGTGGCTATCAAGGGGGCGGTGGCGGGTGGCAGCAGCAGCAAGGTCGAGGAGCGCCCCACTACAACAACTTCGAGCAGGGCGGCGGGCAATACCAGCAGCAAGGAGGAGGAGGAGGAGGAGGGCGAGGACGTGGCCGCGGACGCTGGGGCCGTGAGTGGCGCACTCGAGCCATGAGATCGCGAACCTGCCGCACAGCCTCGCCATCTCGCGTGCCGGCAGCGGCGAGGGCGCCATCATCGGCGCATTGATGTGACGCTTGAGGTGACGCGCGTGGCTGGGCTCGTTTGCGCACATATTCCATTCGTGCAGGAGGTGCTCCACGCAGCAACACCTGGGAGCGTGGCAGCAGGCCCAGGGAAGAGGACGAGAACATCAGCGCGCTGCCTCCGGACGTGGCCCAGCTTGCAGAGCTGCCCGGACACACGGATGTGAGCGATGCTGCGTTTGTGCCACGGCAGACGCACCTGGCGGCGTGCCTGCAGCAGCACACAGGTATCCTGCTCGCCTGCTGCACGCGTGCCTGCCCGCAGAAGGTCACGTGCATCCAGTATGAGGCCTCATCGCAGCAGGTGCGCCGGGCGGGTGCTCGTGTGGGCAGTAGCACCGTGCCGGCCTCCAACACGGGACCCACACAGTGTGCCTGCACCTGCACCTGTGTGCGCAGCTCTACACAGGGTCAAATGACGGCACCGTGCGGACATGGAGCACCACCACAGGGCAGGTGCGCGCTCTCCCAGCAGCAGCAGCAGCAGCAGCAGCAGGCGGGGAGCGAGGGTCACAGCCACCCTCTGCCGCACGAACACAGACTGCAGCCGCGCCCTCCCACAGCAGCAGCAGCAGCAGCGCAGGTCCAGCACAGCCCTCCTGCCGTGTGTCTCAATTACTGGGCTGGCGGTGGTGGCGCTGATGATGGTCGTGCTGGTGGTTTCTCGTGTCCCGCGTGCAGTGCGTGAGCTGCGTGGAGGTTGGCGGGCAGGTGGACGCCCTTCTGCTGGGCGGCGGCTACCTGTTTGTGGGCATGCACAAGGGCGGGGAGGGCATCATCAAGGTCTGGAACATGGCCACGGGTGCCAGCCACCTGCTCACAGGGCACAAGGTGCGGTGGGTCGGCCTGCCTGGGGATCTTCATCATCGTCATCACTGCATGGTGTTCACGACAGGTGTCATGATCCTGCAGCCGTCACAAAAGATCGCGTGAGGCAGGCCTCGCCAAGCAGTTCATGCCAGTGCACATCGCTTGTCATGTGCATCCAAGCCAGG